>JARYGA010049008.1:0-39340 GCA_030545235.1 Helianthus tuberosus | reverse complement strand
AAACCTGCAACAGTTGGATAAATTCTGTCAATTAAGTAATCAGAACTTGAATAACTTTTCAGTAATCGTCTGATTCTTTCATTTTCAACTTTTTCAATTTCCAACTCCTGCTTCAACTTAGCACACTCTTCAATGTAGTAATTGATCTCTTTTTGTTTGGACATCATTGTTGCATTCATCATTGTCAAAGCATCTTCTCTTTCAGAGTTTGTCTTCTACAAACTATTCACAGTTTTGTTCAATACATCATACGATTCTTTCACATTCTTGACATCAAATAGCAACTTCTCTTTCAACTTTTCAAGCTCACTAAACCTTTCATCTTTATCTTCACATTGTTTGCAAGGTTCCAAACATGTAAGACAAGGTTTTGTGACTTCAACAATCTTTTCAACTTCAACTATCTTCTCAACAATCTTAACTTCTTTCGTTTCTTTAGCAGCTTTTCTCTCTTTAAGTTTCTTCAATTTGTCTGCAAAATAAAATTCAAAACTGTCAGAAGATAAATGAGTTTTTCCAATGTTTATCTGTTCAACTTCTTCATCATCATCACTAGTATCTGTTGAACTATTTTCAGAAGAAACAGATTCTTCATCTTCACTTTTCTCTTCATCAGATAACACTGCTATCCATTCTTTCATCAAATCTGGCTTTTAAACAATTTGAGCAATGAAAGCTTTAAACTCCCTATTCTCATCCACAAACTTATCCCAGCTAAATCCTGGAGCCATTTTCTCATCGTCTTGATCAATGATACCATAATAAGCTTTCTTGTTTGCATCTTCGATCATTTTCCCATGAGCAGTTTGTGAATCCTTTTGTTGATGCGGTTGATGAGAAACTTGTTGATATATAGCCTTCCGATAATAATCATGGCCACCAAACGGATTCTTTGCTCCATTTGCTTCTTGATTTTTGCATTCTCTTTTGAAATGACCTTTCTCCCTGCATCGAAAACAAGTAACTTTAGATTTATCAAAACCCAAAGTAGAAACATGTGCATCCAAGAAATCATTTCTTCCTGTAATCATTTTGAACTTTTCAGCTCTTCTCAAGACACTAGGTAAGCACCATTTGATATCCATATGTTCCAATTCCTCTGCATCAATCTGGTCATAATCTTCCTTAGTTAACATAGGATTACCAATTCTTCCAGCAATCAATCCTTCATAAGATTCCAAAGCAGTAACCATTAATGCCATATGACTCTTAACAACTTCTTCAGAAAAATTCTGACCATTTTGAAGATGTAACGCAACATTGAACTGAATCATATGTCCATTACCAACATTTGAACTTTGAACACTTGGAGGATTAACATTTGAAAATCCACTAGTGTTGATTGAACTTTGACTGACTGACCCAGATGAATTTCCTGCACTAAAAGCAGTTTGGATCTTTGGACTTGCTTCAACAGTTTGAACATTTCCTTTGTAGTACAATTTGATATCTTGTTGATTGCTCGAGCTGTTCATTCTTGCAATCTTTTGCTGTTCAAGATCCTGTGCCTCAAGTTTTTCAATAAACTATCCAATTGACAATCTACTAAATTCTCCTGAATTCTTTAAGATCATGAGATAAGTACCCCATTCTTTCTGTGGCAATGCGTCAGCCAACTTTTCAACCCATTCTGCTGGAGTTTTAGTAATTTTCACCAGGCACAAGATGACAATATCTCTCAATGAGGTCCAATCACAATTTGAAGTGTGTTGCATTGTCAGGTCATTGGTAGTTGGAAAAGAAATCATGTTTGTGTTGGTTTGCATGTGAAAGTTGGTAAAGGTGTGTAAATTG
The DNA here is from genome assembly GCA_030545235.1 of Helianthus tuberosus. Classification (NCBI taxonomy): domain Eukaryota; kingdom Viridiplantae; phylum Streptophyta; class Magnoliopsida; order Asterales; family Asteraceae; genus Helianthus; species Helianthus tuberosus. The sequence continues at coordinate 37,546 of JARYGA010049008.1, read as the reverse complement.
GTAACATGAGTGCTTTGTTCAAGTCTTGCATGTGATTCAAACATAAAGGTGTCGGCCAAATCAGAAATTGAAAGTTCTCGGCTAACGTGATTCATACATACGGCCCAATCATTCTAAGCCAAAGTCTTTTGTCGGATTCATATATCAACAAAAGTTAAAAGATTGTTTTGTGTAAATCTCGGCCTAAATCTTTCTAAGCCCATGTGATATCATATGTGTTCAAAGTTGGCAGATTTCATTTGTTAGTTGTCAGCCCAAGTAATTCAACGGCCCAAGTATCATTATCATTAACGGCCCAATCACAGTTTGGTTGTTATTATAGTGTTTCGGTCCAATTGAAGTCCATTGGAAGCTCATATTTCGTAGCACATTTGATCTAGTTCATTCATTCAGTTTGCGGAATTCATTAAACGAGTCTACAAGTCTTCAACACGAGTCCTAGTTCGATTCAATCGTTAATACATTTTTACGTATTCTATCCGTTTAAACTGATTGTTTGTTTGTTTGTTTCAGGTGTTTCACGAGGTGAATCATTTCATTTGAAAGGGGATCTAGTTTGAATTTGATATTTCATTTTAAGTGACTGTCTCGATAAACGTGTTTCCGAATCATGGACTTAAATTTCTTTAATATGACTAGTGAAACAGTTAATAGAATAAATGTATTAAAGAAAGAATTTGATTCGTTTTCAGGCTGTCCAGGAGAAAGTACAAAGAGTATCATTGAGAGGTATAGTCATCTTGTTCGCTCAATGTCTAAGAAAGGTATTCAGAAAAATCCAAAGGAATGGGTTGAGAGATTAGCAAATTCCATACCTCAACAAGAATGGGATACATATCTGTTGGATTTAAAAAGAACTGGAGAATACTCTACATTGTCAATTTGTCAATTCATTAAGAAGCTTGAAGAACAAATGGAGAACAATGATGTGAATAAGAAGAATCAAGAAGAAAAATTCGTTTCATCCGATGAAAGTTCAGAAGAAGAAATTGTTGTTGATCAAACATCAACTGATTCTGGTTCTTCAGATGAAAGTTCTGAAAGAGCATTAGTTTTTGATCAAACACCATCTGATTTTGGTTCTTCGGATGATAGTTCTGACAAATCAGTAGAGTTTGACCAATCACCAACTGATAATAGTAATCGCCTGGAGAAGCTGAAGGAGAGACGTGCAGCAAAAGAACAAAATCAAATGAAGACTGAAAGTGTTGATGAGAAGATTATTGAAGCAGAAAAGGTGACTGAAGCTGAGAAAGTTGCTGAAGTTGAAAAAATCATAGAGATCGAAAAGATTGTTGAAGTCACAAAACAATGTCTTACTTGTTTAGTATCTTGCAAACAATGTGAGGAAAAAGACGAGAGGTTTAGTGAATCAGAGAAGATGAAAGAAAAGTTGTTGTTTGATGTGAAAAATTTGAAAGAATCATATGATGTATTGAACAGAACTGTGAATAGTCTGGAAAAGACTAACTCTGAAAGAGAGAAAGCTTTGAAGATGTTGAATGCTACCATGATGTCAAAGCAGAAAGAGATAAACTTTTACATTGAAGAATGTGCAAAATGGAAGCAAGAGTTGGAAACTGAGAAAGCTGAGAATGAAAGAATCAGAAGATTGCTGTGAAGTTATACAAGTTGTGATTACATAATTGATAGAATTTATCCAACGGTTGAAGGTTTTGAGGCGTTTAAAGACGAACAGCCAAAGAAGAAAAAAGGATACTGGTAAGAAACAGAGTGTCTGTTATAACTAGTGTCCACCTCCAATTTGGGAAGGATATTCGCCTAGAAAACCAAATGAGGAACAAGTCCAAAAGGCAGTCAATATAAAGTTGGAGTCCGAGTTAACCAATGTATTACCAGACAATATTGACGTCACGTTCACAGCGTCTGACACAGATCATGAGTCCGAACTAATAAAAAGAATGGTCGATCAGGTGTTGGATAAGGATGAGGAGTCAGAGTTAAAATCCGAGTCCGAAAGTTCGTGTCAGTCTATCGGAAGTTCGAGTTCGTCTGAAAAGAGTTCAAAGTCGTCGGGAAAACGGGCGTATAGTAAAGATTTTTTCTGTCAAAATCTAATTTGAAGGACGAAACATTTGAAGTTGCTTATACTTTGAATGGTTCTGTCAAATTATATTTTGATAAAGAGTTTCCAATAAGAAGTGTTCGTTTTGACATGATCAAAAAGGTTTTCAAAATGACAGAAATTAATATTTCTGAAATAAAAGATTTAAATCTTACTGGAAAACCTAAAAAATACACTTCAAGAGTTCAACAGTGTTTAAACAAGAAAAAGAATTACGGTTCCAGTTCTGGTTTTCAAAAGAAACCAAACCGTAACGGTAATTTCAAAAGGAAAGGTTTAGGTTTTATTCCACCAGAAAATTATAAAAATGAGAAAAATTCTAAAACAAATACAAAATTTGTTTCAGGGACAAGTTGTGAAGAAGAAAAGAAGAGCTCATTTTGGAGACAAACAAATCAAGAATTTTTTGCTGAAAAGAAGATTGGAACTTATAAGAAGAAAGAAACCAGAACCTGTTTTAGATGTAATGAAGTTGGTCACATTGCATGGAACTGCCCAAAAGCGACCAATACAAAACAAGGAGTTTCTGGAAAACTGAAAGAAGTTGTTGTTGATAAAACCGAACCACCAACTGAAAAATTTAAAGTGTTTAAAAATTCAACATATGAAGTTGGTGAGTGTTCAAAAAGATTTTACAAGAAAAGAGGAAATCTTGACAACCAAACTTGGGTTGTTAAGAAATCAGATGTAAAATCTGGCGATGAATCTGATTCCACAAAATCGGAAGAGCCACAGGTTGAGGTAAAAAGTGAAAACTCAGTTCCTCAAATGGATGATGATAACTTTCCACCATTGAGAACTGAGAATTTTAAATCAAAGATTGGGAAGGTTGAAATCTCAAATCAGTTTTATTCTGAGAAGGATGATTTTGATGTTGAGAAAGCTTTTAATGGGAAAGTAAAGAAAATTTTCGGAAAGATGGACGATGGGAAGGTTAAAGGGGTAAAAGATTTTTACGCTACAAAGAAAGCAACTTATACTCCAACTGAATATGAATTGAAAACACCCAAGGCTGGTCAGGCTTGGGTGGACATTTTCTTTCATTAAAAAACCTGACCTGCCGGAGATCCCAAGTTTGTAATCGTGGATCAGGAATCGGCATCATTCTTGTTATTTTAGATTTTGTGAAAGATTTTTAAATGTGTTTAGTTTTTACAGGTGATGGACTATGCCGGAGCTTCCAGGTTGGTAAGTGAGAAGCAGGAATTGGCATCTTGATTGATAAAATGGTTTGTGTAGATGTTTTATTCCTACATGTGATTATATGTTTTGGATATACTTACAAGTGGTAAGAGGTTGATTCTGACAAAGTGATTACTCAAGGTCATTAGTTTGAACTTGATGTAATCCTGATACAAGTGATTGAATGGACAATATGATGAACCAAACCCCTAACCTACAAAGTGGTAAAATTAACAAAACTTATTTTCCGGAAAAATCATTTTGGTTAAAACAAACTTAAGTAATCATAATGAGAAAATAGTTTTGTGAAAGGGGGAGTTCTGATTGTTTATGCCTAGTGGATGGCGAATTGAGGTGATTTGATATCAGCTGTCACTTTATTGTATAGTTTGTTTTCAATTTTTCTAAAATGTGTTTGCATTTTAGGGGGAGTAAAAATTTCAGAAAATTCAAAAACATTTGAAAATTTGAAAAAAGATAAAAACATGATAAAATCAAAAATGAGTTTTGTTGTAAAAAGAGGAAATGATAGTAGATCAGTGAGACTGTCACAGCATGCTAAAGAAATGTAAAGTCAAAATGTGATAAACGATCTCACTAAAGATGTGACGATAGGCTCAGCTAGACTAGTAGATTTGCGATAAAGATACAAACCTAAATGAAAAAGCCTAGTTCTAGTGGGAAACATGGTCAAAAGCATAGTACTTAGTTTTGTCCTTCTTGATTGTGTGCCTACTCAGTAATCGTTGATTGTCGAAAGACATAAAACTGGTTAAGTTTGTGAACTTTCACAACTTTGCTGAAAAGTCGCTGTGATTGTGCATTTCATTTTGCAAAGATTTAAACTTGTTTGATTTCTTTATTTTGTTTAAGCATTGGACATCCTCTGCGTATACGTGAGTATAGACCTGGATGTTATTGCCTAAACGTTCTACTTTATTTTCTTTGGTGTTTCGTTTAAGCTTTGGATCACCTCTGCGTATACGTGAGTATCGAACTGGTGGTTAAAGCCTAAACAACTTCAACTTGTTTTATTTTTTCTTATTTTGTTTAAACATTGGACTTTCTCTGCGTATACGGAAGTATCGACCTGATTGTTAATGTTTAAACATTCTGATTTATTTTCGCACAAATCACAGTTGATAAAAGTTTAAAGGCATTACTTGAGTCAGTGTATTGCATGATGAGGGGATATGCTGAGATCATGGGGTCCATAAGAACTTAGTGCAATATTAATATACCTTAACGTATCGGTAAGCATTTCGAAAGTTTTTAGATTGAGTTTATGTGGACAACAATATCGTCAATCAACGTGAATCGTTTAGAACTAAAAATGTTTAAAGCTTAACGGTGCTAGTGATTGGTCACATAAACTGATATGATCCTCTTTCGCAAACTCACAAAAATTATTGTCTGTAAATATTTCTTTACTGCATTTCATTCTATTAAAAAAATCCAAAAAGATTTTCAGTGTGTTTTAGCATAAATTTTGAAAAATTCAAAAAGATTTTCGACAACTGGTGTTGGAAAGCTAATTTTCAAAATTCCGAGTGCTAAACATGACGAACAGGTTTGGGAAAGTATTTGTTTGTTGTTTTGAAAATGAAAATGACATTTCTGCAAGTGGTTCATCAGAGACTATAAATGTTGAATCATTTTAAAATATGCTCTACAAGTGGTTATCAGAAAATTTATTTTTGGGTAGAGAGTGTGCAGGTTATTTGGATGATAGAGAGACAGGTTCCGATACCTGAAGACTTTGTGATTTCAACGTGCAAGACTGCGATCCTAGCATATCGAAAGGGGGAGTCTAAAGACATCCGAGTAGAGATTGTTCGAGGGGAGTCTGTTGATGCTAAAGAGGAGAAGAAGATAAAGTTTGAGGATGCTTACAGCGTCAGATATTTTCAAAGAGTTTGAAAGGACTGATAAAGACTGAAGATGCAAAGACTCGACACTTAAGACTCGTCAACATCTGAGGGGGAGTCTGTTGGTGCATACATCTGTCGTCTTCGTCTTAAATCGAGTCTGGGTTGCATTGCGGTTCTGATAGCTTGAACATGTGTGATAGCTTGAACATGTATGATATCTTGAACATGTGTGATAGCTTGAACATGTATGATAGCTTGAACATGTGTGATAGCTTGAACATGTGTGATAGCTTGAACATGTGTGTGTCATTTCAAGCTAACAAGCATGTACTATATATATGTGTCATGTATTTCATTTGAAGGTAACAGACTAGAGCCTTGTAACTTGTACCGAAGTGCTGCCGGTATTTTTATTGAATGTAATCGTGTTATATCAATACACAAGTTGTTTAAAGTGATATTTAAGCTGTTTCTACATTCGTTTCTTAGTTTCCGCATCTGAAATGGATTTCATCTCTTCCGAACGACTCGTTTGGGTCTCAAACCGATCCTACAAGAAAATTTAAACCTCTTGTATATTGATATAACAACGATTACATTCAAGAAAAATACCGGCAGCACTTCGGTACAAGTTACAAGGCTCTAGTCTGTTTTTTTCAAATGAGACTACATGACACCTATTTATAGTACATGCTTGTTAGCTTGAAATGACACACACATGTTCAAGCTATCACACATGTTCAAGCTATCACACATGTTCAAGCTATCATACATGTTCAAGCTATCACACATGTTCAAGATATCATACATGTTCAAGCTATCACACATGTTCAAGCTATCAGAACCGCAATGCAACCCAGACTCGATTTAAGACGAAGACGACAGATGTATGCACCAACAGATGCTTTACTCTTGAGCATTTCTGTGCTTCCTTCAAACTTTTTCTTAAGTGCTTCCCAAATCGAAAACGCACTCCCATCATGCTGAAGCAAAACAAATATATCCTCTTTAACCGCTTGTTGTAAAAGACTTATCATCATTTTTTCTCCTTTATAGCTATCTCTCTCTTTGTCTGAAAATTCCGAGATGATTTTGTCAACATTCAAAGCAGTCTGCGGTCTAACATATTCTGTTTCAATGCTTTCCCAAGCTCTTAGAAGGTTTGCCTGAACCCAATTTTCAAAACGATTTTTCCATCCATGGTACTCCTCGATTCCCATTAGCTTCGGGGGTTTTTGCATTGTTCCAGTTTCGTTTTCCATGTTCATGCTTTGAGCAATGGCAGCCGGAGTAGTCGGGGATTGTCACACCCCGACCGCGTAAAACAACAACTCGCGGCGGAAACATCGGGGCGTGTTGCAACAGAATTAATGTTTCACAACCATGGAAATTAAAGTTTCGTTTTATTGATTTAAAAGTGTTACAATGTCTAAATAAACAAATAAATACAACATAATTAACTAGTCTTGCATCTTTTATTGTCACTAAAGCCCAAGTCTGTCTATGTGTATCTTGACCATCTTAAGCAACAGTTCCTGAAAAACACATGTGAAAATAGGTACGTCAGCATAAAAATGCCTGTGAGATACATAGGTTTTGTGAAAATAAGATTCATGACTTATGTTTGAGAAAATGTTTAGTCATGAACCTTGTTATTTGCTTTGTCTTTTAAATCATTTGAAAAACGATAAGATCAGATGATAAGTATAAATAAATGTAAGGTTAAATGAATAACCAAGTAAAATGCGTTTGCATAAGATAAGTTGTTTATAAATCAATGTCTTGTGAAAAGTATGTTATTTGTATGAAATGATCTATGTCTCAAACTGAAATGATTCAAATAACGTTACAACATGTAATACCATACAAACACTTATATATAGGAAGTACCAGCGGCGTATCCACCATGCTTGTATCATATTACACACGCATCGTTACTTAATCACTTAATCAAACCAAACCAAACAATGTAAAATGTTCATGTCAAGATGTAAATCATGTCAAAATGTCTATGTCAAATATCCATGTCAAATGTCTATGTCAAATATCCATGTCAAATGTCTATGTCAAATATCCATGTCAAATGTCTATGTCAAAATGTCATGTATGGCAAGTGAAAGGTCTCAACTAAACCATATGCACAAAAACAAAGTATTGAAGTAAAACTTGGTTTAAATCAAAGCTATGTTTTGTGTGAATGCATGCAAATATTTAATATGAACATCTATGCGGTATTGTGAATATGCATACATCCAAGCCTGGCGACTGTGGTGATAAACCCTTTAAACAAATTAAAGGTCTATCTGTCTTATATCAACGAATTCGGTCATTCCTTTCATCCCCTTTCCCTGGGACGTCCGGAACGGGAGTTGTCAATTCCTATGGTACCACTACCTACTAACGAACGGCATGATCGGTGTTAATGAATGTATTGTCCCATGTAAACAAACCAAATGTCATACCAAAATGTAAGCATGTGATGAAAAACAATGTACTAAGTATGCACGCAATGGACATAAATAGCATAAATGAAAATGTAAAACGATGTACTAAGTATGAACGCAATGGACATACATAGCATAAAATGTAATGAAATCATGTACTATAATGTACTAACGAACATAGCAGTATATGATGTTAAAACAGGAAAGCATGAAAGTAACAAGTAGGCACATGTGTTCCACCCCAAAACAGTTTGGAAAACAGTAAAAGAGGGGTCTATGTACTCACTTGAGATTGCTCAGTTGTCTAAAGATAACCACCAAACAGTGCTAGAGATCTCGAAATCAAACGGCACCTAATATAGGTAACTATGTTAAATAACCGGACCTAAATCGGAAGACTGGGTAGCATTAGGGTTTGTAAACCAAACGAGTGTGGAGACTCGTGTGATATGGTTTAACAAAGCCTACATACTAAACGAAACCTAACATAACTGTCTACGACCCATTACGACCCGTTTAGGTAGCTTATGCTACTTTAACGCGTCGTGCGCGTGAAACGCGTTCGGACCGTCTAACTAGTCCTATGACAAGTGTTATATGCCTAAACATGTTACATAATCAGTTATGTGACAAAAGTTTAGGTTACATATGCTTAATTACCAATTATACATGAAAAGGGTATTCTGGTAATTTACCTAAGGCATATAAACTACTTATCATACAACTACTTAAACGATGTGACCATAGGGTATAACCTCGGAAGGTTATGCCCTATACTAGGGTCACCTAATGTATTTGGTCGGATCCTAATGATCGACCAAACTGGGTCGGGTTCGAGGTATAAGCGATTTATTAGATCGCTTACCCTACGACCCTAGACAACGTGGTAATCAGTAGGCATAGTCCCAAGGGACTATGACCATCGTGATTACAATCACGTTGCGAAGTTCAAACGAACTTCGCATTGACCATTACTGGTCAACGCTGAAAGTCAAACAAAGTTTGACTTTCTGACTCGAAAAGCAGTAAAATAAGGAAAAGAACGAAAGAATACTTACGAAGGGTCCCCGAATGCTAATCCCGATCCAAGAACTCAGGTATGAAACAATGGTTTCAACTTAGAGCTCTCAAAATCAGAATTCTAGTGGGTTTTGATGTTGTGTGGGTTGGGTATTTATAGGAATACCCGAACCGTTAGGATCGTTTGTCGAAAATCGTGCCTTAATCATGTCCGTACAAGTGTCGGAATGTTATGGTGCCTAAATTGCCACTAACCATAGGGAATCAACACTTGGCAAGGGATTTGGGAGTGGATAACAACTGTAAACAGCTGTCGATACATCGAATCCGGTCTCGAAAATGCGAAAAATGAGTTTTCTGCATGTTTCTGCCCCAGACTAGGCAGTCGCGTAGCGCGACGGTGAGGGCCTAGGCAGTCGCGCTACGCCATTGACCCCCCATTTTCAGAAAAGTTTCAAAAGTGGCAGGAATGGTCCCTGCACGTGTTTAAGGCCTTTTTCGATGCGTTTGAACCCCGTTAACCTCATTTCAAGGCTCAAAAATGAAGTTAAAGTATAGGGAACTCAAAACATACTCAAAAATATGCCGGATGATGGTTCGTTTGGTCGTACGAACGCGATGTTCGCTTAATTACGACGGAATGCGCATAAGCGCGAAAAACGATCCAAATGACGTGTCGAATGGATTTTTCTTATGGCGAACACTAAAATAAAATATAGTCATGCTTACATAAATTTTTGGATGTCCAGATGTATTCAGAACGTAAGTTATGCGCGAAAATGCAAACTTGTGCACTTTTTGACACTTTTAGTCCCTGAATGACACAAAAGTTTATTTTAGCACACCGAACCCCTCAAAGCCTATTTCTAAGATATGTAAAGGATATTTATGGTATGTTTAACTTATGGTCATGTTCCGGAATGTCTGTTACAGTTCAAATTGGCATACTTTCGCAGTTTGTCATATTTAGTCCCTGTAAGCGATATAACTTTGATTTTACCACACCAAACCTTCCAAAACTTATATCTAAGTTATGTATAGGTTATTTAAGGTATGTTAAGCCTATTTCACTATTCCGGAGTGTTCGTTGCATTAAACTGGTTATATTTACGCATTATTGCGCGTATAACCTTCCAGAAAGCGATTTAGAGCTTGAAATCGAACATGAGTCGATATGTGCAAAAGATACACATATTTATACAAGTCCAAAGTATGAAATACATTATTTCATTGGTTTGGCATTTGTTTGATGGCCGTGGAGGCACAGGTGTTACAGTCTCCCCTACTTTAGGAAATTTCGTCCCGAAATTTATTTAGAGGAAACTTGTGAGAGTTTAAAACATGAAGTTGAAAAGATCAAATAACATTGGTTAGGGTTCTTGAACTTCTAGTAACCTTAATAACATTATGTTTACAATGTAAGAGGGACACTTATATACAAGTATATGAAGCGTCATTGGTGCGTCCACCATGCCTCCATTACATCGTTCTCATTTTGTTATTGTTGTCACTATCGGTTCCTTCACATAATAAATCTTACTGGATTTCTGTGCACTAAATTTCATAATTATGTGCGCATCCATAATTAGAGAATTCCTTGCACAGTTCACACAGTCTATTTTATAATGTGTAGGGTAAAACCAAATGAACAATCCTGTGATGAGCGTGACTTAGACCGCCATAGAGTCCTTTAGACTAAATCAATAAATGATTTAATTAGACTATCAAGGAGTCTGTCCAGCTACATCACTAGATGTCGTTCTTTAACCAAATTGTGAATCAATCTTTTTGATTAGACCACTAAAGGGTCTCTAATGAATCATGGAGCAGTACTATATAATCCAAGGGTCTTAACTATTACATATAAGCCCATTAAGGATTTAAGGTAGTACCTTTTGAATATCCTGCTACGAATCTCTCATATGAAGATATGAAAGATCCTGCGAGGATTTGGATAACGAATATCCAGAGTATTAAAACACAAAAAATGCATAAAAGAAAACATAAGATGAATTAACACATAGTCACATAACCACAAAATTGTTTAACTAGAAGCTTGTTCTGCTAACAGAGTACATGTATTTAAAGCACACTAGGAATCCATCTCGTGGATTTCATTTGGTACTTTAAACATTATCAAGAATCTAACTATAAAGATAGAAAGATCTTTAAAAGAAAAATTCGATTTCGATTATAAGGAACCGAAATGTTCGAATTCAGGTACATAAGGAATCCAATTAAGGACTCTGATTTGAATGATGATCATCCACAAGGATCTAATTGTGAAGATAAAAAGATCCCTTATGGATTTTAGAAGTTGAAGATGTTTCGATACCTTGCACTGGACGTGCTTATGTCAAAACATGAAGTAAAAAATGCTTATGAAATTGAGATGCTAGATATGCCAAGGCGACATATGAAGCAGAATTTTGAAGGTTAAGTCAATGTATGAGGAAAATATTTTTGAAAACTATGCATGGGGTTCTTTTAAGAAAAAAAAGTGTTTAACGTTTTTGAAACCTTATATATAATACTTTTGAAATAAAGTAGGTGTATTAGGTAGATATATTTACAAAAATGTTTTTAAAATCATGCGAGATGAATTTTGAAATTATGTATAAGGTTTTTGAAAGACATGAATGATGCTTTTCGAAATCATGCACTTGATCAGAAAATGTATTGTGTTAATATTGTCTTTAGACTATATGAAATATTTTGAAATTAGAAAGGTTGGTTTTGATAACATGGCCAATGTTTTTGAAATAACATAGACAATGCATCTAGAAAAATTGTTTTCAAACTATATGAAAAGTTTTGAGATCATGAAGATTGTTTTGAAATACTGGTACTGTGTATGTTGAAAAATCAAAACGTAATGGGTATGAGATTTGAAAATATCCTTAGTTATCTAACCAAGGATTCAAAAATACAGATGTGTAAAAAGCACGATTACTCATAATTTCACTTTATTTCCTGTACTTCGTTTCTTAGAATGAAACGAGTACTTAGAACTTTCGAGGAAATTATGAGCGATCACTTGAAAGTGAGGATCACAAGAGTAGTTTGTAAGGAACATAGTTCCTTAATGCAGGTATCATAGGAAAAATCATACACACATGTAATTATACTTGTATATCAGAATTTGTGAACAACGATTTTTTTATTTATGAACAAGACATATTGTTTCACAATACACGAAAACAAAAGAAACAAAGGCATAAGACAGCAACATCCTTTGTTCAGCCAAATGCTCATCCAAGGGTTGGATTTGCATTAGCAAGCTTTGGGCAGTTGTTCCTGAAATGGCTCGTATCGCCACAGTTGTAGCAAGTACCACGCGGGAAACGAGCTTGAGTAGGGTTGACTTGGAGTTGGGTAGCAGCAAGATTTGCAACAGCTTTGTTCTGGATAGCAAAGCGGCATGTGTTGACCAAATGTCCCCGCCGTCCACAGTAGGTACATTTCCAGCAGGGTATGAGGTTTGAATGATGACCGTTGCATCGCTTGCACCTAGGAGCAGTTCCTAAGTACGGCTTCCTAGCTGGTGGCCTTGCCACTTGGCTAGGTCCAGCTTGATTAGGTGTAACCGCTGCGGGTTTCCTTGAAGCCTTACGCTTTCTTGATGTTGGTGCAAGCCTGACTTCTGCTTCCTTTGGTGGCTCTTGAGTGGCTTCATTGTCGAGACGAGAGGCTTCATTGTTAAGACGAGCCATGGCAATACCTAAATCCACAGTCCTCTGAATCACTTCGCCAATTTGCTGGACAAATTTGGCTGTTCGCTCGGGCATTTGTCCAGTGCTGAGAGGAATAGACATTCTAATAATGAAAGACAGAGGAAGAAGCAAGTGAAAGGTTATTGGATAATCAATACAGAATGGTAACGAATGAAAATTGTGATCATTTGTTTGTTACCTAAGGTAAACAAATGAGATGGTGACAAATCAAAGTAAATGGGTCAAAAATAATGTATCGCGAAGACATGCTCGCCTATAAGTGAACACTCATCCTAAGAATTCCCAGGTAAGCACAACTGGTCTCGCGTCTGATGAGATGTATACGAAGTGCTTGCCTAGACAGAAAACCCAGAATACAGGCATTCACCCTTCCAGTTTGCACGTGTTCACATTATTTAAAACTCAAAACCTTGACGAGATTTTGAAAACTCAAAGGGGTTCAAAACCATATAACAGAGAGTTCAAAACCTTACAATAGAGGGTTCAAAACCTAGTAATCAATCATCCTAGAACAGATGATTAGTTTTCAAAGCGGTTTTGAAATTCATGTTCTTGTTGCGGTTGTCGCCTAAGGATAGGCGACAGTATTGTTTTATGACTAAACGCAAGTAAACTCGCGTTAGGGTCCTAAGAAGGTTATAGACTAGGTCAAAGCATTACTAATAACCTAATTCCCTATAACCATTGGCTCTGATACCATCTTTTCTGTCACACCCCGACCGCGTAAAACAACAACTCGCGGCGGAAACATCGGGGCGTGTTGCAACAGAATTAATGTTTCACAACCATGGAAATTAAAGTTTCGTTTTATTGATTTAAAAGTGTTACAATGTCTAAATAAACAAATAAATACAACATAATTAACTAGTCTTGCATCTTTTATTGTCACTAAAGCCCAAGTCTGTCTATGTGTATCTTGACCATCTTAAGCAACAGTTCCTGAAAAACACATGTGAAAATAGGTACGTCAGCATAAAAATGCCTGTGAGATACATAGGTTTTGTGAAAATAAGATTCATGACTTATGTTTGAGAAAATGTTTAGTCATGAACCTTGTTATTTGCTTTGTCTTTTAAATCATTTGAAAAACGATAAGATCAGATGATAAGTATAAATAAATGTAAGGTTAAATGAATAACCAAGTAAAATGCGTTTGCATAAGATAAGTTGTTTATAAATCAATGTCTTGTGAAAAGTATGTTATTTGTATGAAATGATCTATGTCTCAAACTGAAATGATTCAAATAACGTTACGACATGTAATACCATACAAACACTTATATATAGGAAGTACCAGCGGCGTATCCACCATGCTTGTATCATATTACACACGCATCGTTACTTAATCACTTAATCAAACCAAACCAAACAATGTAAAATGTTCATGTCAAGATGTAAATCATGTCAAAATGTCTATGTCAAATATCCATGTCAAATGTCTATGTCAAATATCCATGTCAAATGTCTATGTCAAATATCCATGTCAAATGTCTATGTCAAATATCCATGTCAAATGTCTATGTCAAATATCCATGTCAAATGTCTATGTCAAAATGTCATGTATGGCAAGTGAAAGGTCTCAACTAAACCATATGCACAAAAACAAAGTATTGAAGTAAAACTTGGTTTAAATCAAAGCTATGTTTTGTGTGAATGCATGCAAATATTTAATATGAACATCTATGCGGTATTGTGAATATGCATACATCCAAGCCTGGCGACTGTGGTGATAAACCCTTTAAACAAATTAAAGGTCTATCTGTCTTATATCAACGAATTCGGTCATTCCTTTCATCCCCTTTCCCTGGGACGTATGCTTAATTACCAATTATACATGAAAAGGGTATTCTGGTAATTTACCTAAGGCATATAAACTACTTATCATACAACTACTTAAACGATGTGACCATAGGGTATAACCTCGGAAGGTTATGCCCTATACTAGGGTCACCTAATGTATTTGGTCGGATCCTAATGATCGACCAAACTGGGTCGGGTTCGAGGTATAAGCGATTTATTAGATCGCTTACCCTACGACCCTAGACAACGTGGTAATCAGTAGGCATAGTCCCAAGGGACTATGACCATCGTGATTACAATCACGTTGCGAAGTTCAAACGAACTTCGCATTGACCATTACTGGTCAACGCTGAAAGTCAAACAAAGTTTGACTTTCTGACTCGAAAAGCAGTAAAATAAGGAAAAGAACGAAAGAATACTTACGAAGGGTCCCCGAATGCTAATCCCGATCCAAGAACTCAGGTATGAAACAATGGTTTCAACTTAGAGCTCTCAAAATCAGAATTCTAGTGGGTTTTGATGTTGTGTGGGTTGGGTATTTATAGGAATACCCGAACCGTTAGGATCGTTTGTCGAAAATCGTGCCTTAATCATGTCCGTACAAGTGTCGGAATGTTATGGTGCCTAAATTGCCACTAACCATAGGGAATCAACACTTGGCAAGGGATTTGGGAGTGGATAACAACTGTAAACAGCTGTCGATACATCGAATCCGGTCTCGAAAATGCGAAAAATGAGTTTTCTGCATGTTTCTGCCCCAGACTAGGCAGTCGCGTAGCGCGACGGTGAGGGCCTAGGCAGTCGCGCTACGCCACTGACCCCCCATTTTCAGAAAAGTTTCAAAAGTGGCAGGAATGGTCCCTGCACGTGTTTAAGGCCTTTTTCGATGCGTTTGAACCCCGTTAACCTCATTTCAAGGCTCAAAAATGAAGTTAAAGTATAGGGAACTCAAAACATACTCAAAAATATGCCGGATGATGGTTCGTTTGGTCGTACGAACGCGATGTTCGCTTAATTACGACGGAATGCGCATAAGCGCGAAAAACGATCCAAATGACGTGTCGAATGGATTTTTCTTATGGCGAACACTAAAATAAAATATAGTCATGCTTACATAAATTTTTGGATGTCCAGATGTATTCAGAACGTAAGTTATGCGCGAAAATGCAAACTTGTGCACTTTTTGACACTTTTAGTCCCTGAATGACACAAAAGTTTATTTTAGCACACCGAACCCCTCAAAGCCTATTTCTAAGCTATGTAAAGGATATTTATGGTATGTTTAACTTATGGTCATGTTCCGGAATGTCTGTTACAGTTCAAATTGGCATACTTTCGCAGTTTGTCATATTTAGTCCCTGTAAGCGATATAACTTTGATTTTACCACACCAAACCTTCCAAAACTTATATCTAAGTTATGTATAGGTTATTTAAGGTATGTTAAGCCTATTTCACTATTCCGGAGTGTTCGTTGCATTAAACTGGTTATATTTACGCATTAGTGCGCGTATAACCTTCCAGAAAGCGATTTAGAGCTTGAAATCGAACATGAGTCGATATGTGCAAAAGATACACATATTTATACAAGTCCAAAGTATGAAATACATTATTTCATTGGTTTGGCATTTGTTTGATGGCCGTGGAGGCACAGGTGTTACAGGGATGTAGCAAACGCGTTGTAAAATTCCTCTTCCATGATTTGGTATCGAAGGATTACTCACACAAGCTTTCAAACGAACTGGTTCACCTAGTGAAACACCTGTAGACAATCAAACAAAAATGATTAGTTTAAACACTTATCAAACAATTTGAATCGGACGGGTACTTGAACGAGTGAATCAACAGAAGTCAACAGTAATAACTATCAGGTGACAGTGTTGTCCGATCGGGTAACGTTTTGACTTGTTGACCTCAACGATGAACTTTTCAAACTAACTGACTGTTTTTTCAAACAAACTGAGGAGCTTTCAAACAATCTAGACACAATTTCAACTCGTGCGAACTGAAGCTATACACTAAAACTTGTGTGAACTGGACGTTAACCAAATCATGCAAACTTGAAACCACCTGTTTGACCTGAAAATCAATTAAACTGACTTCGTGCGAACTGGATGTGTGCGAACTAGAATCAATTTTCTCACTTCGTGCGAAGTGACTGATTTGTTTTACACGACCTGAACCACAAATTTAAACGAACTGGAGTACAACTCAAACCACACGACCTGAGGTCTAATTTCAAACAATCTGAACTGATCTCTAAACAACTTGAAATTGGTGAATTTTGAATCTGATTGGACCTTCAAACAAGCTACCACTAGATTGAAAGCACTCGACGACAAAAAATGACCTAATCACCTCGGTAATAAACTTTGATTTTCAATTTATTTTCTCATGCAAACACTTTGCAAATTGCCGACAACAACAATTTTATTATAAAATTCTATTGGGCCGCTTCACATGAACTCAACCCTTTCTCATTCTTTTAAACAATGGCCGACATCTTTCAATATCCTCTGATTTTAATTTGACCAACTTGTATCGAATATTGGAGCTAATTAATTCAAACACACACAAATTGAGAACCTTGAATTATTACCAAACGACCTGAATAACCACTTCGTACGACCTGAAGGCTTTATTTCAAACGAACTGGATCTGATTCATACGAACTGAAATCCGATTTCAAACGAAGTGAAGCACTTTTGAACAATCTGATGTGTTGTTGTCAAAATTGATATCCTAGGCTTATACTACAACATATTTCGATCACAATGAGGTGATTTTCGTTCAATAACATCCACGGAATCGTCGTAGATCTGAGATCAAAGTTCCTGTTCGTGCGAACTGGATCTGATACGAACTGATCGGTCTGTTTTTTATAAAATTGATCAAGTTTTACTTTGTTTTAAGATCTGAAACTTTCACAGATTGATTAAAATACAGTTTTGCACGTTATATTTCAAAATCAAGCCATTTCATCCAGAAAATCTCGTTTAATTTTGAAAAATGTGAAGAATGGAGTAGAAGTGAGATGAAATCAGATGTTTTATGATGAAATCAAGCTGAAATCGGTGGAACTCTTCCTCCTAAGCTCTGATACCACTTGTAGGATCGAGAAATGACCAATACGAGTCGATCAGAAGAGTTTTTGACCAAAACGAGAGGCGGAATCAGACATTTCGGTGTCAGTTCAGCTTGATTTGAACTAGAAAGTAGTTTAACCGTCTAGTTTATTGATTTTACAAGTTTACAGACCTGTAGACACTTCAGCTGAGCTTCGCTGCTGGAAAGTAGAAAGTTATAAATGAAAACAACAAGTCCACTATTTATACTAAATCCAGTTCGTTTGAACAAGTATCTCCAGTTTGTACGAACTGGTCCAGTTTGTTTGAACTGGCCACTTCGTTTGAACTAGCTTGTTCACCTCTGTATCCTGTTAATCTCGAACTGTGTGACTTGTTTCATCTATTCTATTACACGACTTGATACAAGACGAAGTCGACAGACGCATGCACCAACATTGGTAGAATCCGAATGTGACCCCAACAATTCTCCTTGGTCGTTGTCTTGTGATGAATACTTCACATTAATCTCAAGCTTTAATTCTTTTAATTTTAGGAGAATTCTTTCTTCGAGTCGACATAATTCTTCGGAGGTTATGTCGGTTGAAAGAGATGGTTGAGGGCATTCGGGTGGGAGATAGTGATCGTTTTTACTTTCGCCCATCTTAATGTGATTACAGGAAAACGAGGGGTCTAAATAGTGGGGTTCGTAATTTAGAAAGAAAAATTCTAAATCTTGATGGAATCCACCACATATTTGACACCACTCACCGTAAGAGCGGCGAAAGTAAAAATAATCAATATCACTCATATTTTTGTCAGAATTTACCAACCGTCAGGATCTTACAGTCATGTTTTCAGTAACTGGGCAGTGGACACGGGGGCGTGGTGAGTGGACACGGCCCCGTGGTCAGCTATTGTCTGACTTAAAACAGAATTGCCAGTAACGATGATGGACACAACCCTGTGTCTGGCTGAGCACGGCCCGTGCTGGGTTCTGCAGAAACTGAAAAACTAAGAAAAATCCTAAAAAAATAAAAATAAAATAAAAATAATTAGGCCACTGATTTTAAACTTTCTTAAAATCCATGTGTCCCCGGCAACGGCGCCAAAAACTTGGTGTGTGCGAAGCGTGATATATTTTTATTAATATTGTAACACCCCGTGTTTCGAAAGTCAAAGTCAAGATTGAAGTCAAAGGAAGACAAGATTGCTAATTGCGATCTCCCATTCCTTGCTCAACTCCTGTTTTGACTTCTTTGACTTGTAGATAATCTATTTGTGTTATCGCGTTAGTTGTATTATGTGGAGTACTTGTTAATAATCGAGGTTTAATCGCATATTAATCGCATGTTTAATCAATTTATCGCTTATCGCTATCGCATTCGCAACTCGAATTATGTGCTCTGGAAACTGCTTTACGTGTGTGTGCTATTTATGTGTTACTTGTGCATGTTATGTTTATGTTGAGGTGTTAATCGAAATCGTAATCTATCGCATCGCAAATCGAATCGAGAACGCTAAATGCAAGTCAATTATAGTGATTGTATGTTAGATATAGTAGTTGGGATTAAAAGTAATTTAATGGGTAATTCTATCGTATCGCTCGCTCGAATAGCATCGCAACGCTCTGCACTCGAATCGAAGCGACAAAACTCATCGCGCCGGACTCGTGGATCGAGTGGCCAACCGACCGAGTGGCCATCCGATCGGATTGCCATCCGATCGGGTTGCCATCTGACCGAGTTGCCACCCGATCGGACAGCCACCCGATCGACCAGCCACCCTCCTCACTTTCCTTTTTAGGAAACCCTATAAATACCCCTCATATGTCACATCAGTTGATGTGACAGCTCTCACTCGACCTAGCTCGCTCCAGCCCACATTTCTCTCGATTCTTGTAAGTTTTCAACCTAAATCTTGTACTTTCTTGATCTACACGCACTCCTACACCTTTCTATCTTAACTTTTAACCATGAAATCACCGGATTTGAGGTGTTCTAGGGTGATGTCATCATGGAGTTCTTATGAACTTCAATGTTTGGCATCATTCCACCAAGAACAACTCAGATCTGAAGGATTTCCACAACATTTATCAATGATTTCACTTAGATCTACACGAATTCATGGATAAAAAGGATTAAGAGAAGGTTTTCCAACTTTCTTTCAACTCTTTTACACTCAATGCACTCAAACCCGATGGAATCGGAGCTCGTTCGGATCTTCTACCCAATCTTAGTGATGTATTAGTTCCAGATCCGAATTCTATCCAAGAGATATTGACTTCAGGTTTGAACATGAACTACCGACTCGAACCGTGAACCGGTCGGAATAGGGTGATTGCTGTTCGGTCGGGCCACTTGGGCCGAGATAGGGTTCTGTTGTTCAAGCATGATATCAAAATGTCTCGTTCAAACACTATAAAACTTCAAACGAATCAAGTGTCAAGACGAACGGATCGTCGGGATGGATTGCCACCCGATCGGATTGCCACCCGATCGACCGGCCATCCGATCGGGTTGCACTTGGTTCCACACTTAATCTATTTTTCAAACTATTCAAAGGATCTGAACGTTGAAACGGATTACCACCCGATCGGATCGCCATCCGATCGAGTGACCGTCCGATCGTGTGACGTTTGGGACTTGGATACTTAAACAACTTTCAACATGTTCAGTACGTATGGATTGCCACCCGATCGGATAACCATCCGATCGAGTGATCGTCCTGCTGTGAACTTGTTCTCAAACTGAGAAGTCTCGCCAATCGGATTGCTGTCCGATCGAACGACCGTTCGATCGACCGACCTGAAGGGTAGAGATACTTCTCTATTTTCAAAATGCTACAACGAAAACTTCAAAAGGCAAACCATCATACACAAACACATCCTCACCAAACGAGGTGACAATCCAATCGAATGGCCATCCGATCAGATGACCATCCGAACGGATTGCCACCCGATCGACTGGCCATCCGATCGACTGGCCATCCAATTGGATTGCCATCCGATCAGATTACCATCTGATCCTTGGTACACCTACACCGTTTTACGCGTCAACCTTCGCTTATGCTATCATTTGCTGTTCAGGATAATTCCGCTCTAGCGCTCCCTTCAATCCATTAACTCTACCGCTGTGAGTATACTCGAACCCTTTTTGCTTTACGCACTTTTGGGTGTTACATACGTTACTTATTCTAAATCACATCGAACACACTACGCAATACTTTAACGCTAACCACTACTGCATGTTATACGTGACTCAATGATTGCTTGTTTGTTATGTTTACACATGGATTGCTGTCTACCTGCCTTAGCAACGATAGTACTATAGTTTGGACTCAGCACCTGTTCACTCAGGGGTTGTTAAGGACAATTAATCACATGATTCACAGTGGTGAATATGTATTATGAACTGCCTTGCGCAGTCAACCTGTAGTTATTGGTATTGATAGGATCTTGTCGATAACTTACGTGCTTCATTTCACACGTTGTACGTGCTGGTTATGCGTAAACGATTTCGAACTCTATTATATCTATTAAACTTGTATACTCACCTTTACACTATGTGTATTGACTTTTACTTTAACGTATGTGGCAGGTGCTTAAGATGTTAGAATGCTTGGCTTGCTGTGAAATCGAGGCTAGGAAAGAGTCTAGAAACAAAGACAATTTATTTTATTTGAAAATCTGAGTTGTCGGAACATGTTTTATTTGTTTGAAGAATATCTCTGTCTGTAATAACTAGATTATCTTATGGGTTATGGTATGGGACATAATATTTAAACTATTTGGTAATTTAGTCGTTATGGAATTTCTTTGAACAATCTGTTTTGCTCAGTGTCGCGCCCCGATGATTCCGCCATCGGTTGGGGTGTAACAAATATTTTGAGCCCATTTTACGCATTAGTCAAGTTTTAAATTTATAAAACACGATAATATACTAACACTAAACACACACTTGGGCAAGTGCACCCATCGTGAGCGTAGTATAGTATTGGTAAGATACCGAGGTCGTCCAAGGACACAAGAGCTTTTAATACCGGTTTATCCTCAACGTCTAATCAAACTAAATTTTTTTGAGAAAAGTTTTGAAACATAAAAATAAAACTAAAAATGAAAAGATAAGTAAAAATAAAAACAGATAGACAAGATAGAATCACTTGGATCCAACTCATCTTTAATGTACCCTTTGATGATTTTCGCACTTTCGGACTTTTTAAGAGATTATCTTAGTTATAGTAGTAGGCCCCTCTTTTGAAGGTGACGTTACTCTCAACCCAGTGGTTTGAGTCAGCATGGATACAATCCCAAAGGGTCAGAATATTGAAAGACAATTAATTAAGTTATTAATGCGAAAAGTGGTAGGCCCCTCTTTTGAAGGTGACGTTACCCTCGGCCAAGTGGTTTGAGTCAGCAAGGATACAATCCCAAGAAGCCGGTTTAAAGTATTAATAGTAGCTGACATATGAGGGGTTCAAGCTATTTGCACCCCCGCCATCCAATACCATTGGGTATTGAAGGGGGTCCTAGTAAGCTTGAACCAGGTCCTCGCAGGATCTATACACTGAACGAGACAAGAACTTTACCAAACCATCCCCCTAACCCCCTTCCAGGTAGTTAACGCGCTTTATATAGACCGTAAAGACACGAATGATGACATCATTTACTTTATATAGACAGTAAAGTAACCTCAAGACACCATGAGAAAATGATAAAGAAAATTCACCTTCAACATAAGAAACTAGTTATTAAAGTCATTAATACAAACCCAAATAAAAAGTGCCAAAAGATTAAAAATCAAAAGTAATACACAAAAGACTTGTCTTCACCAAGTGATGTAGGAGGCTTAGCCAAACATGGCCTTTGATTGGCAAGAACTCTTACAATCACTCTTGGATCCCGAGACTACTACACACTCTAAAGATGGATGATGGTGGTGGGTGGTGGGTGTTGGTGATGTAGTGGTTGTGGAGTGGTGGCAAAGTGGGAGAGTAGTGGTTGCCAAGGGATGCCTTTCAAGTGAACCAAACACCCCCTTTTATAGCCAGAACAGAGCCCTGGCCACAACCCCATGTCCAGCCAACACAGCCCGTGGCCATCCTTTTCTCTTCCTTCATTAATTGCAAGTGTCAGTAGAGGGCCCCACACGACCCCGTGTCTCCTGGGCACGACCCTGTGGTCAACTCTTTGCTGTACTATCAAGATTCTGCGTATCTTAGAGTTGAACACGCCCCGTGTTGAGCTGGGCACACCCCTGTGGTGGTCGTAGAAGCTTCTACAAGTTTGTCCTATTGTGCAGCCTGACCACACCCCATGCCCAGCAGGGCACGGCCCCGTGGTCAGAGTCTGTTTCCTTGTTTTTGCTTTGGAGATGCTGTCGAGGGGTCGAGCATGTCACATTTGTTCCTTCTTTTGGTATTTATGTTGGTTTTGGCTGCTTATTTGCTTCTTTTGTTCTTTTAAGCTCGTTTGGTCCTGTAATTTCAAAAGGAAGAACGAAACGTGCTTTTTCCAACATTAGTACTAAAAAGGCTTAGTTTTATGCCTCATTTGATGTAATTTATATGTTGCATTTTACACACATCAAAACTAAATTAGGTTAACTATGTACTCACCTCGGATTGCGTATAAGTCTTGTCCGAAAGATTCAAACAAAGCTCAAAGAAGCAAGGATTCAAGTGTGTCCTAATATCGGGTAACTGTGTTAATAAGTCGGGACTTTAATCGGCGGATTGGATAGAATGAAGTTTTATAAATCAAATGAGTGTTGGAACTCATAAGACATGATTTAATAAACTTAACATTCTGATTTGAAAGTGATCCTAAGTGCTTTTGACCCGTTATAAATCGTTAAGGTAGTTTACGCTACTTTAACGTGTCATTTGCGTAAACGCGTGTTCGGATGGTTAAACATGTCCTATGATAAGTCTTAAATGCCCAAACATGTTCAAAAATGTTATAACATCAGTTTATATGTCAAAACGTTCGGTTACATATGCTTAAGATGAATTTATGCGCCAAAAGGGCATTTTGATCATTTTTAAAGAACATAAGAGCGACGTGACCATAAGGTATAACCAAACGACGTGTCCATAAGGTATAACCAAACGACGTGACCATAAGGTATAACCTCAGTAGGTTATTCCCTATGCAACTGTGGTCACAAATACGTGTTTGGTCGGATCCTAAGATCGACCAAACAACTCGGATTCGAAAGTCAAAGCGGTGGTCAAAACCGATCGACTTACAACCCTAAATAAGCACTAAACTAGAAGTAACGACTTAGACATGTTAAAACATGTCTAACTAAGTTTATAAACTGATTTGGTATCAAAACTTGATGTTTTGATACCCGAAAATAATTTCATCGTAAAATGCACATAATGTGCATTTTTGACCGAAACTTTGACTCGTCACTTAGACTAGTAAACGTGGTAATCAGAAAGTGTAATAGCAAGGGATTATAACCTTCGTGATTACGATCATGTTGCAAAGTTCAATTGAACTTTGACTTGACCAATTAAGGTCAGAACTGAAAGTCAAACAGAAAGTCAAACACTTTAACTTTAAGCTCAAAAATAGCTAAAATAATGAATAAGACTAAGGAGGAGTACTTACTTGTGTTGTAAACACTATAAGAACTCAGATTAGGAGGCCTCCAAAAGATTGAAGCAAGCTCCAAGAAGATGGGAGAAGAAATTATGGAATGAGCAAGTTGTGGTGGAAGAATTGCTTGCTATTTATACTTGTCTTGATGTCATAGGATCAAGACATGTGTCCAACGTGGTTGCAAAGATCTTGGAGGATCAAAACAAGTGTCATGATGTTGTTATTACTTGGTGATTGCACATCTTGGTCCCCAAGCATAATAAAATAACAAGAAAATTCAAATGGCTGCAACCAGCTGTTTCTGGACGAACTTTCTGCCCCATAGGGCCCTCGCATTGCACGACGGGGAGGGCTCCCTGTCGTCGCGTGATGCCACGACTCCAAAAGAGATTCAAAGTTTGGCGGAACTAGTCCCTGTACATGATTTGTTGAGTTCGGCAGTTTGACGCAAATAGTCCATGAGGCCGAATAAGCATGTTTTTGCCATACCGAACCCCTCAAAACTTATTTCTAAGTTATGTAAAGGGTATTTAAGGTATGTTTAGCTTATGTCATTGTTCCGGAGTGTACGTCGCGTTAAACTGATTACATTTGCGTAACAGTTTACGATTTCACTTCCAAAAAAGGTTTGAGTGAATGAAATTGAACAAGGATTGAAAACGTGCAAATGTCATAAATAATAATACAATCTTGGAATTAAAACACAATGTTTCATTGATTATGAAATTGTTCGGAATTGTAAAATGATTACAAAAGCACAAATGTCACATAACCCCCCTACCCACCAAAAACCTAAACGCCCCCACCCCCACCCAAGCTAAATGCTAAAAATAAACCCCCAAAAACCTAAAAATATATTAAAAAATCTAAAAAACATACAAAGTTTTTTAATATTTTTTTATTTATCGCTACTTTTAGTAGCCAATTTTTTTAATAACGGAAAACAGAGATTTTTACATAAAAAATATTAAAAAAAATTAAGTGTTTTTTTATATTTTTTTAAGTATTTTTGGTTGTGTTCACATTGTTTTTTGCGGTTCTCGCAATAAAGGGTGGTTCCTAACGGATCCTTCTCCTATATATATATATTGTCTGAGAAAGATTATACAACAAAAGTTTAAAGTATATGTTGAATAATAATTCAAACAATAATTTAAATAATCATTTTTTAGCTAAACTTAGGAAGTGAACTACTTGCATTTAGTGAATAGCTAACAAAATTAAATAGCTAACAAAAGGAAAAGAAAAATAAAAAATTTCAACTACACTAGGTAAACTATCTCGAGTGACATTTATTACTATATATTAATAAACGAATTGAAATGAATAGTGAAGAAACAATGATTCGATTAACCGGAATCAATCGGACCAGGGGTTTAGTTCTACATAAAAAGGGGTTGGTCCTCTCGTTAGATTCGGGGTTTAACCGAGCTTCTTCTCTGGTGATCTGTGCAAAACAGAAAGCCGTTAGACTCGCCACGGGGAGAATGGGGGTTCTCTCCGTGACCACCCTCCGGCGTGAGAATAAGTACAGATCTCGATGAATAAGAAGTAGTAAAAGTGAAGTGAGTGTAACTTGTGAGATCATACCTGTCATGACTTATTTATAGCTGGATTCGGGCGGGAAAATTTGTTGACGGAGATAGTAACAGAAAGTAATTTTCGTAAGTGGTTACGCCCTTTTTCCGTCAATCACTAACGTTACATCCACGCACACGGATCGTGAGTGTGATCGACGGCAAGAGAGATGCCATGTGGAAAGTGGGTTTGTGTGGATCCTTCTCCAAGTTAGTGCCATCATCGTGACTTAGATGAGCGTCCAGGATGATGCCACGTCACTATACAGTGATAACCGAATGGTTGTGCACGATGAGGTCTTCCAGAAGGTTTATAGCTGTAACCCTTTAGGACCTTGCCACGTGTCAGTTCTGTTATAACAGAAAAGGTATTTTGTCTAAGTCTTGGTACTAGGCGCGCGGAGATGTTTTAGGATCTTTGACTTTACGTTTAACTGTACCCTTGCACGAGCCCACGCATGGGTGTTGGTTAAATGTTGGTTTTATCCTTTCCCCGGCGCACGGTTGTCAAAGATTGTTTTTTCTATATCTTTGTTTAGAACCGCTACACAGCCGCGTGGGGTTCTGTTAAAGATGTTTATGTGATGAGTTTATGGTATGATCCTATACGCTTGCGCAAGATTTTTGGGGCCATACCCCTTCAAGTCCCCCCAGTCCAGTGTTGCTCTTATGCAAGTAAGTGGAGCACTGGACTATATAAAAGAAGTGTGCGTTTCTTGCTTTGAGAAGCTTTGGCGGGAAATATCAAGAATCTTCTTGTGGAAGATATTTTCCTTTAAGTTAAAGTGCTCATGATTTCAAATTTTGAAAAATTTGACTTCTGGCGGGTGAAAGATACGGTGCTGACTGTTGACGTATGACAGTTTTGGTGACAGGCTGTCACTTGTCAATCATTCATTAAATGTGCGTCGTCAACGTGGCCTGGACGCGCGCGTGAGGTTGTTTGTTGTCTTTTCCCCGCTCGCCCCTGATGCTTCGATGACCGTGTTTTCCTGAAAAAGGGGCTATTACGGTTTTCTAGGGCATTGATGGCGGTGAGTATATAAACCCTTTTAGTGCCTTCTTTTTATTGTTTGCTCGTTGAATTCCACTCTTCTTCCCCAATATTTCTTTGAAGAAACCTACAAATCTTTCCCCTTATGTCTACCAGAGAACGTCACGAGGATTCTTCAGAAGAGATGTCTGCCGGTCTTCCACCATTGAAGTGGTCGAAAGAAGTGTTTGACGGCCTAGTTCAAAGCTTTAAATTTCCTGAGAGTTGGGGTGTTCGATACCCAGACGATGGTCAGACGACGGCAGACGCTCCGGCCGGGTATATTACTTTGTTCTGGGATTATTTTACTCAAGGCAACTTCCGATTGCCGGTGACAAGGTTTTTTCTTCATATCCTTGCATATTACAAGTTTCATATTTCTCAACTACACCCCATCGGAATGGTTTGGATTCGTCACTTCGAATTCCTTTGCCGGTGAAGCACATTGAGCCAACGGTTAACCATTTCTGGGTGTTTTATCAATTCCACTATTCCCAGGGCTTTTATTCCTTTGCCCAACGTTTGTCGGCAAAAAAAATCTTGTTGCACCCACCAAAATCCTTTCACGATTGAAAACTGAAATTTTTCTTTATCAAAGCTAGTGTGATTCCGATGAAAATGACCTTTAGGGGTACAGAAGACATTGTGGTTGATAACATTAAGACTCCACAATCGGAGATTTGGTACCAGGATTTGAAAGATGTTTCATCTATTGAACTTCCGTAGAAGGCCCTGGTTGCTGCTGGTATGAGTCTTTACTAGAGGATGGATCGTGAAGACAAACCAGTGTACATGGAGGGTGATAAAAGTAAGATTTGGGATTTTCTTACCTTTTGTTTTCTTGTTTTTGTAAATAATATGAATTTGTTCCTGTGTTTCTCTTTGTAGTTGTTTCCTTGTATGTTGTTGTATACAAGAGGGAGAATGGAAGGATGGCCACCATCCCGAAGGGTGCTGGTGAGGAACTCTGGTATCTGCAGATAGTCAGGAATTTTGCCCTTCCTCGGGATGAGGATCTGGCCGTGCCACCTTCGATTGGTATCGGTAAGTTTCATTTTTTGGTTTTTGATTAATATTGCAATATTAATCTTTGCTGTCTTTACGCGTGGGGTAATATTGCACTAGGTGAGTTGACTAACATGGGCATAGGCCCTGAGAAGAAGAAACAACGTGTACCGGCTGTTATCATTGCGCCTAAGAAGATTGAGGCACCAAAGGCAAAATCTTCAAAGGCCAAGAATGTTAAGGGAGGGAACAAAGGTACGTGCCATTCCTCTGACTCCTGGTGTGATTATGTAGTGGTGTCTGATATGTTGGAAGGACTTGCGCTTGTAGTTGCGAGGAAGCCCAAGGCGGAGCCCCAGGATACCGCTGATATCCCAGCCTCGAATCCTGATGACCCTATTGATTTGGAGTCAAGTCCAGAACCCTTAGTGAAAACGAAGGTGGTGAAAAGAAAGAAGGTTAAAGTTGAGGCTGAAGCGCAGCCTGCTAAGAAGATGCCGAAAAGAAAAATAGGCAAACGAGGCAATCTAGATGCCTTTATTACAAAACCTCCCCCAGGCGAGTATCTTCTTTATTTGTTATTTATGCGCACTGTATGTTAATATAACCTTTGTTCTTGCAGAAAAGCCAATTCCTTCTTGATGTAGAGCGTGATACGGAAACGAAGATCAAACACGTTGATTCTAAGAATACCCGTGTGTTCTTCCCCAACCCCCAAATTGCAACCCAAAGGCCACGGAATTTGAAGTGAAAAATTCAATAATTTCAAAAATCAATTCTGATCATTCATATTACTAGAGGGACATATAAATAGAAACCGAAATTCGAAATGGGCCTAAAAAAGATAACGGGCCAAACACACGGCCTAAAAGAAAATGCCCAAAATAGTCCAAAAATCATAAAAATGCAAATAAGTAATAGAAATAAGCGTTTTTTTAGTCGGACGATGACCCAAACCGCCAAAGGCGTTTGCAGCAAGATGGAGCTCGTTCACACGGTCGTTTCGCCTGGTCACACGCCTGAAACGGACCCCTGTAGCCCAAGTTAGAGCCATTTTAGTGAAGCCCCTTTTGTTACGCGGTCTTGGGCCTCCAAATACAAAATAGCCTGTTCCTCCACACTTGGGCCCGCATCACTTCTGCTCCCGTGGAGCCATCATCTATTTAAATGACGATCTCCCTCCTTCGTCACCTCGTGCATCTATTAGGGAGCAGCTAGAAGGTACAAAAGCTGTTGAAGCCGAGGTGGAGAAGGTTGTTGAGGTGGAAAATTCTGAAGTTGAGAAACCTGTTGAGATTGAGATGGAAACGGAGATGGTTGTAGAACCGGAGACGGCGGATGTTGATGTTGCTCGGCCCAAGTCTCCTGAAGTTATGGCGCATGATCCAGAGAAAGGGAAATCTGGTCATGAAGATCCTATGGTAACTATCCCTACCTCTTCTTCTGCTTCTGCGCCTGTGAACATTGAGAGGAGCCCAGTTGGTTATCAGGTCTCTTTTGCCCATGATGAAGAAAACTCCCCCATCCATCCAGAGGAAACTCCAGAGGATTATTATTACAGAACTTACTCAGAGAAGAAGGCTTCTGAGATTCATGCTCCGGTGTGGAAGCTGAAGAAAGGCGATACTTTTTCGGACTGGCGGGTTTGTCGTGATTGGTTACAAGGTACCTTTCCGCCTGCTGAAGTGAAGTTTCAAGAAGATCGTTCTCACGATCTGTCTTATCATGCCTACCTTGAAGAAGCTGCTAGCTTTACTTCCACTATGCACCGTATAGTGCGCGAGTGGCACAGTATGTATAAAGAATGGTCTACTGTTGAAGCATCCAAGAAAAAAGCTTCTGAAGAGGAGGCCCGAGTTACCTTGTTGAGGGCTAAGTTGGAGGCTGATCGGGCCAAGTTTGAGAGCGATCAGAAAACTGAAGAGTGATCTGCCGTGGGATGGAAAAGAAAAGCGGAGGCTGAAGCCGCTCTACTTTCAGAGGAGCGTAAACGTTGAAGGGAAATTTGCGAGAAAGACAATAATGAAAAAATGGGTCTTCGCAATGTCATCAACAATCTCAAGGCTGAGGTTGAGAAGCTGAAGAAGCAGGATGCGGAGATTGAGAAGTTGAAGAAAGAGAAAGCGGAAGCTGAAGCGGCCTGCGATGAAGCGCGTTCTCATCGAGAGAGGAGTGAACAGAGAGAGGTACGAACTTGCGCCACACTTGCCTTTAAGAATAAGAAGATAGATGAACTCACCTCTTTATTATCTGACCAGGAACAAATTAAGGTGGAGCTCTAATCTGCCAAAAAAGATTTGCAGCTTGAGCGGGTTGAAAAAGCTGAGACTTCTCGCCGCCTGAGTGAAACCAAAGAAAAGTTAGAAAACTCTGAAACTGCTCGAGTGACGGCGGAGAGTCAGGTTGAACTGTTGAAGAATGACATGCTCTGGATGAAGCATCGCGGGATCATAAGTGTAAGTGTGTCAGCTCTTTGCGATATTTTGATGTAGTTGTACATCTTATTATTTGTTGTATTGCGCAGGTTGCCAATTCTGTCCTTAACTCCCATGAGTTAGATCAAACGGTTGCGCATCTGCTGATTACTGCGGGTAATGACGGATATGCCCAATGATACACATAATGTACCCAGCATGTCACTAATGCATTAAAGGTTGATTGGGATACTATTAGGTCCGCTACGTAGGGAGTTGATACTGAAGCTGCTCATGCTGCTGCCAAGGCTGAATACAACACTTTGCACCTTCCCGTGATGGATTTAGTCACTGCTGCGCTACAATCTGAAGATTTTGTGGCGCAATTAAAGGAAGTGTTTCTGGAGGGAGAAGATGATGATGAAGACCTAGATTAGGCTCTTTGTACTTTTTGTGGTTGTTAAACATTTGTATTTTGAATAGGCTTGGGATGTGGATCCCTTTTGATGGGTTGTTAATGCGTTGTAGCGCAAGTAACTTGTTGATGCACTTGCTGTGCATGAAATTTTGTTAATGCGCTTTTGCGCAAGTAACTCTTTGAATATATTAGATGTTTTGAATTACAATGTCTTGCATGGGTACAATTACTTTGTTTAGGTAAGGCGAATAAAGATGGTATAAAGCTCATGTGCGAACGTAGGGCTGGACCTTGCGCAATACTTGTGACCGCAGATAGTTCATTAGGCTTTGTATTTGTGACAACCCGCACTAAACCAGGTATCCGTACAACTTAATTAATGATTAATTACTACTTGATTACTGTGCTTGATTGAACTAGCTGATAAACTGCTACCTGCATACTGATACATGCACTTACTTGCATCATACTTTATTTGCGGTCACTACATTATTTACATACTGGACCTCAGTGACAAACATGATGCACAAAAAAAGCACAGTAGCACTAAACGGATACACAGTGAACATGCTGATATAACCAGCATCAGGCAGACACTGCCTCTAAGGCCTGTTAAGAGCCTCATATATTTTGGCTACACTGGTAGTGAGTGTAGGATATAAGGGTTGTGTTACCGCGTCTCTAGGGATAAGATACACTGATTCGGATGTGCCAAAAACGTACTTTAAGTACCAAACACAGCACTTTAGTACACAAACCAGCTTCTAGCTGACTAGTAAAGTGCCAGAACAGGAGAAAGTAACACTAGACACTTTCTAAAGTGTCGGGAAAACAAAATGTGTCACTAAAAATGTAATAACGACACATTAAAACACTTTAACGGATTTCTATCCAACCGGACACCCGGACTATACCCGGGACATGAAAATATTAATATTTTCACAATTTATATTTTTTCTGAGCCAGTTAGGGTCCCTGATTACCCTAACACCCGTCATAACGCATAACATACAACAAACTAAGTTAAGTACTTAGTTAACCCTACTTAACATAACTAACCTCCCTAATTACTACTTACAATCGAACCAACCCCCACCCCATGCCATAACCGGCCCCATGAACCAAGGAGACACCAAGGTACAAGATCTATTATTAAATTAGATTATGTTTAATATCCTTGAGACATATTATCCAAAGGTTACTAACACCTAATTTTGTCTATAAATAACCCCACTAATCTCAAGGACATAATCACTTCACTTATCATCCAACTCACACTCTCCTCTTGTCTCTCCCACCTTCGGCCGAACTCACCCCACATCACCACCATACTTTCAAGTTTTGATCTTATCATTCCAACATCATACACACATCCAAGGTCACGTTTTAGGAGCTTTGGTGCAAGCGGAACACGAAGGACCTCAACCGTTGGCTTTTATCCACCCCGTTTTCGTCACGATTCTTCCCTAGCCCCGAGCTAGAGGTATATCACGTAAAACTCATATTTAAGCTTGTTTAAAGTGGTTAAAAGGAATTTTATCGGTAAAATATCGTTAACATGCGTTTTGGAACTTTAAAGTCTACTAAAATCACAAAAATGGAGGTTAATAGCACATGTCTTGTGTAAAAGTCGTAGGACTTGAAATTTGTGTTTATCTAGACCCGATCTATAATGTGGTAGCTCGAATCTTCGTTTAACCCGACTTTGTAAAATCACGTATCATCACATAAGCTCGTTTTTGAAAGATACAAGGGTTAAAGGTGAACCACTACCACATTTAGAGCATGAACTTGTGTAAAAGAATTTTACTTGTGTAAAAGTGATTTAACCGGTACAATGGTGTTTAAAACTAGCGGATCTACGCATCCGCAAGTGGTATTTTTGAAAGACCACACTTTAAAGAAATCATGTCTTTCTAAAGATGGATCTTACACTAATAAATATGATTTAATAAACCACAAGTGTGTAGACACTTGTGAAATGAAAAGATCCGACAAATAACTATTTTTGGGAAAAATAACTAGAAGTTGTAAAGACGGATTTCTCTAAAAACGAGGTTTTTACGAGGTTAAAGTTACCTTATATAAAGATCCACGAAATATAATGGGATTTACAATATAGATTCGGAAAAACTACAAGTTCATGCGATTATGTGATTTACATATTTATTGACTAGTTTGATGTGTCGGAAATTGTTTGATTGAATAAATAAGTTGTTGATTGATTTGTTAAAAGAAAATGATACTCTTGAAAGCGTGGCCACCTCCAGTTACAGAGGAAACTCTGGCGAAATCTTCCTAAAAACCTAACACTTAGACTTTTTACACAACAAGTGTTAGAAATATTTTGGACATATTTTCGAAACATAAATTTCGCCAACACTATATTTTACTAAATATTCGGAGGTGGGATTTTCACAAAGATTAACGTGATAAATATATTTGTCACAACACTGTTTATGATTATTTTGTGAAAATACATAAATATTATTTTAGAGTAAAATAATATTTACAAGCGTTAATGATTCCAAAACTTTGCGAACGCTTCCACATTAACATATAAGTTACGCCGGTAATTACATTACCACAAGATTGATAAAACGTAACTTACGCACATGTATTGTATCCCCCATCCTTGGGAAGAAATATAACTACCAAGTGTATACAGAACATAAACACGAAATAGTTGTCTAACTATTTCCCAGAGACGTAAACTATAAAGCTAAGGCACGGCCGTCCGTCTAATAGAATTAGCACTTGTAGGTCGTTGCACAGCTTACTGTATTGGAGACACTTGGTAGAGACGCGCATTCACTGTGAGTTCATGTCCCCCTTTTCTCTAACTGTTTTCAGTTTTCTTAACTGCGGGGGTGAAATACATGTTACTTTGTTTACAAGTACTTTATACACGGTATGAATAACGTAAGGAGGTTTAGATCATGTGAATGGGTAGTTAGAACACCGAGGGACTCGAGCGGTAGATCTATCTGGGTGTAGCGAGCCCAGCTCTAGGCCAAACGGACCTCTCTGAGGCCAACAGAACGGACCTGGAGTGACTTGGTTGCCCAACGCAAAAATCGGCTAGGTCGTGTCTTACTATTTGCATTTCACAACATGCTAATGGCCTTGCAAACCATTGGTGATCACAAGTCCTCTTACACTGCTACATACCAGGAAACTTTTATACTTACAAGTGTTTTACTTACTCACTTGCACATGAACTCGCTCAACATTATTGTTGATTTTTCAACTCACATGTATTTCAGGAAATTAAACGGATCTGGCACGGTATGGAACGTTTTCCGCTGCACTTGTCATGGAGTCATCAGGGTTTAGGGGATGTGTCTCTTTCCTGGACAAGACACAGTCCTTAAACCACGTTTATGTTATGTTTTAGTTGTAATGTTGTTGAACAAGGTTATGGTTGTTGGTTAAAACAATGGTACTGTATTTTGTTTTCAAAACATAATGGATGACTTGCATGGTTTTTAAATTCATATAGCTTGTTATGATTAAGCTATGGTATTAAGAAGTCACACCAAAATATACCACGCTTCCGCAAAGCCAGGGTGTGACAGCTTGGTATCAGAGCTCTGATCATAGCGAACTAGGATTCTGTCTCGAGTCTAGACTATGATCACTAGGGCTCTCACGAAAACATTTTTCTGCATACCACTTAAGTCCAGATCCACACTTTTTACAAACAAATGTTGAGCACATTTTATTTATTATAAGTTCAGCTTGGAGGGCTGAGGATCGATCTGGAGGATCGAAGTGATCGAGGTAGTTGAGCACGTTGGTTTGTTATAGGATCGATCTGGAGGATCGAGGTTTGGTTTAAGTGAAGGATAGAGCAGTCTTGTAGACTGGATGAAATTGTGTTTGTTATAGGATCGGTCTGGAGGATCGAGGTTTGGTTTAAGTGAAGGACAGAGCAGTCTTGTAGACTGGACGAAATTGGCTAGTAAGACTAGGAGAAGTATGTGATACCTTACTTGGTGACTTATGTGATTAACTGATTATATGATTGATTATTATACGTATATATGTTTGTGTTACAAATGTTATGCTTTCATCAAGTACTAGAAAGATGGGCACTACGAACCCCATGACCATAGTATCAGACGACATAGTTCAACGAAGCACGAAGTGTACATTTCTGATACTACCGGCACAGACAATGACGACTTTCAGCCCTTGGTGCACTGCCTGAAGTCGTAGCAGAGCCTACTGATGGCCATCTTGTTGGGAATTTACCACTGGCGGTGATCCCTGCTCCTGTGCCCCTTGCCGCTTATCCTGTTGATGATACGCCCACCCAACGAGGCCTCTAAAGACGATAACGATCTACTGGAGGAGGACCCATTCGAGGGCAGGGCCTTATTACTGCTGGTATTAGACTACTGCATGCGGACGCTCCTATAGGGGAAACTTATGACCATTCCCCTATCCCAGA
This sequence comes from Helianthus tuberosus, assembly GCA_030545235.1. Taxonomy (NCBI): domain Eukaryota; kingdom Viridiplantae; phylum Streptophyta; class Magnoliopsida; order Asterales; family Asteraceae; genus Helianthus; species Helianthus tuberosus. The sequence goes on along the minus strand of JARYGA010049008.1, from coordinate 2,833 downwards.
CTCATTTGAGTTTCTGACACCCGCATCTTCGCACATACAGGGAATGCAGCACTACTTACACGACGCCGACCCTGATATGGCATCGCTAGCTGCACCGGATCCCGCCCACAGTTTTGAGTTTGATCGCGATATTGAGGACAATCCTGTTTTTCCGCCTGGTGTTGATCCGGACCATGACATTGAGTTCATGCATTTAGACCAGCCCTTGGGGGATCCTGTAACCCCTGTGATTGTTGATCCAGCTGATTTTGAGATAAAGTTTTGATTCGGAGCTAGCCGTGGCCCCTGAGCCAGGCATTGCTCCTGACCCCGCATTGGAGTATGACCCTGTTCATGCCAATGCACCGGCTGTTGCTCCTTGATTGATCATCTGCTTGGATGAGAGAAAATTTGGGGTAACTGTGCAAGACAATTTATTATTACGGGGGCCCACGTAATAACGATTTGTGGTGCACAGGAATCCTGGTGGACTCTGCAGGTCAAGCTGATGATAACCAATGCAGCAGAAAACAACTTAAACACAAATGACCTAGGCGATGTAGCCTCGAGTTCATTCTATTACAAGCAACAAGCCAAATTGACAAGCCTATGTGAAGGCTCAGGAATTTATTTCCCCACTTATACAGTGAGTATATTTTCGTGTGAAATGGGGTGATTACATGATGGCTTACGTTGCTATATATATACCCCATAGACAATTGAAACATTGTCCAACCCGCTTCACGCTATTTCGACAAAAAGGGAATGTCACCCAGGCGTGACACAAACACCAGTACATTGCCAAGGACAGAAGCCGAGCTACAAGAACGCATCTCACAGATAAATGCACGACATGAAGCCCTCCACTCTAAGTACAACGATGGCATTACTGGAGATAACCCTCCAACTGGCTGCACCTATAAACAGTTCCTGAACTGCAAGCCTTTGAACTTTGTCAGAACCGGAGGCACCGTTGCATTTGTTCGTTGGTCCGAAAAGACCGACTCCACTCTAAGAATGAGTAACTGTTCGCCCCAACAGAGTGTTACCTACATCTCGGGGATATTTCTAGAGGGCACACTCTCTTAATGGAACCTCCAGGTTCAGACCCTTGGCACAGACGCTGCTTATACACTGAGCTGGGACGAGCTCAAGGAAACGATTGAGAAGAAATGTTGTTTTAGGACAGAAATTCAGAAACTTGACGCGGAGTCCTGAAATTTGAATGGACGAACCAGAGACTCCTGAACATGACCAGCGATCGCACGACTTGTCTAGGGTCGTCCCCTACTAAGTCATTGATGTAGTACGATATAGTGGTGTACTTGTAAGCTTTACATTGTGGTCTCGAATTGTGGCAATACGATCGCAGTATTCTCATCACATGCGATGTTCAATCAATTGTTTATGTCCTATAACATAAGAGGTTATGTGATTGACTTGTTGATAACACGAGATGTTATGTGTTGGTATTGTTGAATGCATACGTACACTTCACTTGCTATGACCTAACCTATGCGAAACATCTTTTAGAAGATGCCGCCAAGACGCGAAATGCGCATGCCCACCTCTAAGGCAGAACTGAAAGAAATAATTGCTGCAGCTATAGCACAGCACGAGGCCCTACGCTCCGAACCTATCAAAGGTACCTCAGAAAATAACGGTTGTTCCTACTGGCACTTCCTCAACTACAAGCCTCCGAAGTTCGACGGCACTGGGGGTGCCATAACTTTTGTAAAGTGGATTGAAAGTATGGAATCCATCTTTCGAATGAGTGGCTGTACGCCAGAACAACAGGTCCCATACGTTTCTGAGTTGTTTCAAGATGGAGCTCGATTATGGTGGAATCTTCAGGTTCGAATAATGGGCCTAACTACAGCATACGCGCTAACTTGGGATGAGTTGAAAGGAATGATGCATAAGAAGTATTGCCCCCACACGGAAACCCAGAAGTGGGAAGATGAATTTCGGAGCCTAATGATGGAAGGTCCGAAGGTGTTGGAGTACGTGCAACGACTCCATGATCTGTCACGAATTGTTCCATACCTGGTAAAACCAGAACTGAAGAAATTGGAACAATTCATTTGGGAACTGGCGCCTCAAGTCTTGAGCTTGATGACAGCATCTACGCCACCAACAACCATTGTTGCAAGTAAGATGGGTTTGGCACTCGTTACGGAAGCAAATAGACTAGAAAAACTTGCAAACCCTGACAAGAAAACTCAGGTAGAGTCGTCTGGAAAGAACAAAAGGAAGCTTACCGAAGATACCCAAATGAACAACGATGAACAAAGATCTATTCGAGGTTGCTTTGACTGCGGGGACAAAGGGCATTTCAAGAAAGATTGCCTTAACAACAAACAGGCCAATGATAATATTTACTTAGAAACCTAACCAAGATGTGCTGAGTGCAAGTGTCACCGTGATGGTGGATGTCAGAAGCCTTGGTACGGGAGGAAAGGACACAACAAGGAAGGTTGTGGGACGAAGAGTCCCATACAAGGAGAAAACAGTAACAACGCTCTAGGTGGAAATGGGAAAGGAAATGGCCGAATGATAGGATGCTACCATTGTAAGGAAGTTGGACATTTTAAGAGGGAATGCCTGAAGTTGAAACAAGACCGTGAGAGAAAATCCAACATCAGAGCTTGTGAGGCATGCCAGGATCCAGGTGTGATTTCTGGTACGTTCTCTAACAACCAAAACTTTTGCACCTATTTTGTTTGATGCTGGTGCCGGTTATGGCTTCGTGTCATTAGAATTTAAGAATATGCTTGGTTTAACCGCTAGTAAGTTAGATATCCCCTACTCGATCGAATTAGCTAATGGAAAGTTAGTTGAAGCCAACGAAGTA
>JARYGA010049007.1:0-27015 GCA_030545235.1 Helianthus tuberosus | reverse complement strand
ATTATGAAATTTAGTGCACAGAAAACCAGTAAGATTTATTATGTGTAAGAACCGATAGCGACAACAATAACAAAATGACAACGATGTAATGGAGGTACGGTGGACGCACCAATGACACTTCATATACTTGTATATAAGTGTCCCTCTTACATTGCAAACATAATGTTATTAAGGTTCCTAGAAGTTCAAGAACCCTAACCAATGTTGTTCGATCTTTTCAATTTCATGTTTTCAAGCTCTCACAAGTTTCCTCTAAATAAATTTCGGGACGAAATTTCCTAAAGTAGGGGAGACTGTAACACCTGTGCCTCCACGGCCATCAAACAAATACCAAACCAATGAAATATTATATTTCATACTTGGGATTTGTAAAAATATGTGTATCATTTGCACGTATCAATTCTTGTTCAATTTCAAACTCTAAATCGCTTTCTGGAAGGTTATACGCGCACTAATGCGTAAATATAACCAGTTTAATGCAACGAACACTCCGGAATAGTGAAATAGGCTTAACATACCTTTACATAACTTATAAATAAGTTTTGGAAGGTTTGGTATGCCGAAATCAAGTTTAATCGCTTACAGGGACTAAATTTGACAAACTGCGAAAGTATGCCAATTTGAACTGTAACAGACCTTCCGGAACATGACCATAAGTTAAACATACCATAAATATCCTTTACATAGCTTAGAAATAGGCTTTGAGGGGTTCGGTGTGCTAAAATAAACTTTTGGGTCATTCAGGGACTAAAAGTGTCAAAAAGTGCACAAGTTTGCATTTTCGCGCATAACTTACGTTCTGAATACATCCGGACATCCAAAAATTTATGTAAGCACTAAAATATTTTATTTTAGTGTTCGCCATAAGAAAAATCCATTCGTTTCGTCATTTGGATCGTTTTTCGCATTCGGGACCAGATTCGATGTATTAGCCGTTGTTTAATTCACAACCACACATTCTAACATGCTTAGTCAGTGGATAAGGATGGAATTTAAACACCTAAACACCATGACATTTCAACACATGTATGGATGGAATTTAAACACCTAAACACCATGACATTTCAACACATGTATGGATGGAATTTAAACACCTAAACACCATGACATTTCAACACATGTATGGATGGAATTTAAACACCTAAACACCATGACATTTCAACACATGTATGGATGGAATTTAAACACCTAAACACCATGACATTTCAACACATGTATGGATGGAATTTAAACACCTAAACACCATGACATTTCAACACATGTACGGATGGGATTAAGGCACGTTTTCCATGAAACGATCTTAACGGTTCGGGTATTCCTATAAATACCCCATACCCCCCATTGCTAAAATCACTAGAATTCTGATTTGAGAACCTCTAAGTTGAAACCATTGTTTCATACCTGAGATTCTTGAATCGGGATTAGCATTCGGGGACCCTTCGTAAGTATTCTTTCGTTCTTTTCCTTATTTTACTGCTTTTCGAGTCAGAAAGTCAAACTTTCTTTGACTTTCAGCGTTGACCAGTAATGGTCAATGCGAAGTTCGTTTGAACTTCGCAACATGAGTGTAATCACGTTGGTTATAGTCCCTTGGGAATATGCCTACTGATTACCACATTGTCTAGGGTCGTAGGGTAAGCGATCTGATAAATCGCTTATACCTTCGAACCCGACCCAGTTTGGTCGATCATTAGGATCCGACCAAATACATTAGGTGACCATAATAGGTAGGGAATAACCTTCCGAGGTTATACCCTATGGTCACATCGTTTGAGTAGTTGTATGATAGGTGGTTTATATGCCTTAGGTAAATTACCAGAATACCCTTTTCATGTATAATTGGTAATTAAGCATATGTAACCTAAACCTTTGTCACATAACTGATTATGTAACATGTTTAGGCATATAACACTTGTCATAGGGCTAGTTAGACGGTCCGAACGCGTTTCACGCGCACGACGCGTTAAAGTAGCATAAGCTACCTAAACGGGTCGTAATGGGTCGTAATGGGTCGTAGACACTTAGGTTAAGTTTCATTTAGTATGTAGGCTTTGTTAAACCAAATGACACGAGTCTCTACACTCGTTTGGTTTACAAACCCTAATGCTACCCGATCTTCCGATTTAGGTCCGGGTTAATTATGTAGTTACCTATGTTAGGTACCGTTTGATTTCCGGGACTCCTCTAGCTTACTTGGTAGTTGTTCAAGACTCCTAAGCACTCCCAGGCGAGTACATTATTCCCCTCTTTTACTGTTTTCAACTATTTTGGGGTGACTCATATGTGCTAAATGTTTTATCAATGGTTTCAAGAACAATTACAATGGTTTCAAGAACAAATAACAATTATTTCAAGAACGCTAACAATGATTTCAAGAACGAATACAATGATTTCAAAAACTAATAACAATTTCAAAAAGTGAACAAACTTGTTGGTTGTAGTTTACATGACCGATGACATTCATTAGCAATGATCAAGCCGACCAGTATTAGGTTATGGTACCATAGGATCTGACAAATCCCGTTATTTACTGCACCCATTGTTATGTGTGGGGGTTGTGGGTAGCGACTGAATCTGTAATTATTAACTTATCCTTTGGTAAGGGTTTGTTAAGAACTAGAGCGAGAGCGAGATGGAGCGAGGAACGCGTCAAGAAGGTTTGAATGTTATTAGAGAATCGACCATAAAGTAGTTTCACAATTAAAACAAGAACGACTAGAACGATTTTACAAAATGGGTTAACGATTGGGTAAACATTTTAACATGATTGACATTTGATCATGCATTTCCCACAAAACATAACTTTGATTTAAACCAAGTTTTACTTCAATACTTTGTTTTTGTGCATATGGTTTAGTTGAGACATTTCACTTGCCATACATGACATTTTGACGTAGACATTTGACATGGATATTTGACATAGACATTTTGATATGATTTACATCTTGACATGAACACTTTGACATATTACCCAATACATTTGACAATTGATTTAAACATAGACTTCTTACATTGGTTGGTTTGGTTTGAGTAAATGATTAAGTAACGATGCGGGTGTAATATGATACAAGCATGGTGGATACGCCGCTGGTACTTCCTATATATAAGTGTTTGTATGGTATTACATATTGTAGCGTTATTTGAATCATTTCAGTTTGAGACATAGAACATTTTATACAAATAACATACTTTTCACAAGACATTGATTTATAAACAACTTATCTTATGCAAACTCATTTACATGGTTATTCATTTAATCATGCATTATTTTCTTATTTATACTTATCATCCGAACTTATTATTTTTCAAATGATTTACAAAGACAAAGCAAATTACAAGGTTCATGACTAAACATTTTCTTAAACAGAAGTCATGAATCTTATTTTCACAAAACCTATGTACTCGCCAGCATTTCTTTGCTGACCTCGTTTTCACATATGTTTCAGGTATTGTTGGATGATATCGTTTGATAAGATGCATGCTCACATAGGACTGGACAAGGCCTTAGTGACTCAATAACAATGATAGACTATGTTTAAATAGTGTATTTAGATTTCCAGACGATGTAATTATTCAATGTTTAATAAAACGAAACACTCTTTGGTATCCATGGTTATGAAACATTAATTCTGTTGCAACACGCCCCGATGTTTCCGCCGCGATTTGTTGTTTTACGCGGTCGGGGTGTGACAGCTAGCATACTCAGTCAACATACATAGCAAATCATAATTGAAATCATGTACTATATATGTACTAGGTGAACATAGCAAGCATATGTCATAAAAGCATGAAAAGCATAAAAGTAACAATGTAGGCACATGTGTATCACCCCAAAATATTTGAAAGCGGTAAAAGAGGGGACTATGTACTCACATAATTACCTTGAAAACATTTAAAAATAGGGGGTCTATGTACTCACTTGGGATTGGTTAATAGTCTTGAAATAAAGACCAATTAAAGCTTGAGAAATCACGGAATCAAACGGCACCTAGTATAGGTAACTATGTTGTTAATAATCGGATCCTAAACCGGAGGATAGGATAGAATGAAGTTCTATAAATCAAATGAGTATTTGGAACTCATATGGCATGATTTAATAGACCTAACATTCTGATTAGAAAGTTATCCTATGTGTTTTTGACCCGTTTCGACTCGTTAAGGTAGTTTAAGCTACTTTAACGTGTCGTTTGCGTAAATATAAGGTCGGATGGTTATTTATGTCATATGTTAAGTCTTACATGCCCAAATATGTTTAAAAATGTTGTTAAATCAGTTTAGATGTCAAAAGTTTGATTACATATGTTAAACATGAATTTATGCTCAAAAAGGGCATTTTGGTCATTTTTAATGGGCATATAAATGACTTAACGAATAACTAACCAAACAAGGTGACCATAAGGTATAACCACAGTAGGTTATCCCCTATACAACTATGGTCACACAATATGTTTGGTCGGATCCTAAGGATGGACCAAACGGGTCGGGTTCGAAAGTCTAAGCGGTTGTTAAGACCGCTTGACTTACGACCCTAAACAAGCACTAAACTAGTAGTGACGAGTTAAACATGTTTAACTAATGTTAGAAAACTGATTTGGTATCAAAACAAAGTGTTTTGATACCCGAAAATAGTTCCGTCGCAAAATGCACATAAATGCGCATTTTGACCGAAACTTTGACTCTTCACTACGACTAGTCAACGTGGTAATCAGTAGGTATAATCACTAGGAATTATAACCATCGTGATTACGATCACGTTGCAAAGTTCAATTGAAATTTGATTTAACTAATTCATGGTCAAAACCGAAAGTCAAACGGTAGTCAAACTGTTTGACTTTCAGCTTGAAATTGCTGAAAATAAAAATAACTAGCCATGAAAGAACACTTACAAAATGTTCTAAGGCTGGAAAGATGCACTAGAAACTCGGGTAGGTGGCCTCCAATAGATGGTATCCTCCACTTAGAGTTTTAGAGAGAAGAAAGATAAGAAATGAGCAAGGAATGAATGAGAATTCAAGGCTATTTATACTTGTTGGAAGTTTGTAGGATCAAGACATGTGTATTGTGTAGTCTCCAAGGAATGATCTTGACCCTACAATTGTGTGGATGTGGTTAAAATCCTTAGAGAGGTGTTAACTTGTTAGGATCTGAGTTTCTTTTGATTGTGTTTGTTTGATTAGAAATGAGATGAAACAGAGATGTATTGTAGCGGAATTAGATGAAACAAACTTTCAACACACAATCAATGAGAGAATGAGTTTTCAGCAAACATGTTTAACATGAAATCGAATGGTTGTATTTATTACACAATTCAATTACAATGCATGCATGCATTAATCTCCCCCTCAGCCTGAGCTCACTTGATTGTTCATACAAAATGACTTTGTGTGAAAGAGCTAATAGAATAGTACAGAATACTGTTCTATTTATAGTATAGAACAACCACTGAGCATCTTCGACTGACGTCGCCATGAAAGTGACATCTAACCTCCTAACAACCTCTAACAACTGACATTTACAACCACTGATCATAAACCACTGATTACAATAAACAAATACAATACAAGACTAAACTACTGATTCTTCATTCCACTGTTATAGCTCCAGCAGTGCTTTGGTCTTCAGCAGTACTTGAGGCATATCAATATATTGAGCTTCAGTGCTTTGACTTCATCAGTTTTTTTAGGTCAGCAGCATTTGTGAAGAGCAGTACTTTGAGTCATCAGATGTTAGGGCCACTTTCAAGGGGAAAGATTAAGTACAAACAACTGGTTATTCTGGATCCACTGCTCTAAGCAAGTTTTGGCTTTATCAACTGTTCTTTTGTAGGGTTCAATCCCAACATAACTTGATCACCAAACAAAGGAAACTAGCATGGAAGCCACCAAGAAACAAGCTGGCAGCTGAAAACAACTATTATGTCAACAGAGGGCTGTCGCGTGGCGCGACAGAAGACCCCTTAGGTCGTCGCGCGGCGCGAGGATAGCATAAGTTTCAAAAATTACATATTCAGTCCCTGCACACACATACTTGCATATTTGACGTATTTAACCTCCGTTAAGCCATTTTCAAGGCTCTACAAGGACGTAAAAGTATAGGGGACTTGAAATATTCTTGGAAATATCACGGATGTCGGTTCGTTTGGTTGTAGGGTCGCGTTATTCGGCTAATTACGACGAAACTCGAACGGACGCGAAAAACGATCCAAGTTAAGTGACGGATGGTATTTTTGCATTCCTATCACTAAAATAAAATATTTTAGTGATAAAAATTTCTTTTTGGATGTCTGGATGTGGTCGGAACGTAAGATATGCGCGTAAATGCAAACTTACACAGTTTTTTACGCTTTTAGTCCCAGTGATCAAATAAGCTCATTTTCGCATACCGAACCCCTTAAAGCTTATTTCTAAGCTATGTCAAGGTTATTTATGGTATGTTTAGCTTATGATCATGTTCTGGAATGTACGTTGCCATACGATTCGACAGACTTTTACAGTTTGACGCAAATAGTCCCTGCGATTGAATAAACTTGTTTTTGCCATACCAAACCCTTCAAAACTTATTTCTAAGTTATGTAAAGGTTATTTAAGGTACGTTAAGCTTATTTCACTATTCCGGAGTGTTTGTCCCATTAAACTGATTACGTTTACGCATCAGTTTGCGTATAACTTTCCAGAAAGCGATTTAGAGTTTAAAATCGAACAAAATCAAAATGTGCAAAATGTCAAACATAAATAAATAAATATTGGGATCAAATCACATTGTTTTATTGATACTTGAATTGTTTGGAGTTATACAATGATTACACAAGCACAGATGTCACACTTAACACATAATATATACACCTCGGTGAGTTTTCTAAGTATATATATTTTCCCAAAATATATATATTAATAAGTTTCCATTTTTAACTTATAAAACTTATTATAAGTATTTAGAAACTTACTTAGCTGTTTAACACTTAAACTTTTTATCAAAAAGTTTGTCCAACCATGATTAAGATCCTTAAGTGCGATTAATCATTTTAATCACACAACCCCCACTTAATCACGGTTATGATTTTAGAAAATTTCGCCAAAGTTTCCCCTAAACTATGACGTTTACCACGTTTTCAAAATGCGTTTAAATCACCAAATCAAGTTTCCAAATTACCACAATTTACCACGTTTCACCAAATATTATTTTTTACAACAATAATCAACACTTTTTCCTTCAAATTTCTCATGAGCATTACTTATGTTAAATTTCAAGACTTTAAGGTTAACCACTTTTTATAACAATATTATATAAACTTGTTTTATGTAAAAACCAAGTTCACTAGTGTTTTTAAAGTCTTGATTCATGTTCATTCTATGTTTTATCACATAATAAGTGATGTTTAGTAGATTATTATGTTTGAGATTAGGGTTTTTGGTTGAATTTTTCTTAATTTCCAAGATAATCAACTTGTACTTTTGTAATCTACACTAAGCAAACCCTTTACCCAAAAAAATCTACACTAAGCAAGAAGCTTAAATATGAGTAGAATGTAACACCCCAATCGCGTAACACGCGGTGGAAATATCGGGGAGTCACGTTACAAATTGCTCACAACAACTGGTACTAAATTGTTTCATTATTGTTAACATTGTTTTTCAAAACATAGAATACTTGTAATTGTCTTTTTATTAAAGAAGTCTAAGGCCCGGATGCAGTCCTATGCGTTACATACTTGAATAATCAAAACCTGAAACATATGTGAAAATGAGAGTCAGCAATAAAGCTATGCAGTTAATAGCGGCGCTATAGCGGTTAGCGGACTCCTGGGCTCGTAGCGGTCCAAATAGCGGTTGGGCATAGCGGTTTCGCTATTAGCGGCGCTATAGCCCGCTATTTGGCCGCTATTTGTAGACCTGTATAGCGGCTAGAACAGTGCTTTTAGCGGTCAGCCCAAACTTAATGAAAAGCCCAATTTATTTAATTAAACCCATTACTGTAAAAGGCCCAGATGTTTGATAAAACCTAGATACGACCAATTAAACCTAAATTTATTATGTTCAACGACCAATGTTGGATCGCAGACTGGTTTGAGGTCTCTGGAAGCAGTTCATCATCATCAGGAAGCTGTTCAAAGCTGATAAAAATCTGAATCAAAGCTGTTCGTCACTTTATGTTTTTATGTTTTGAAGTGGAGACATTACCACTAATATTTGGAATGATAAACTACGAATTTTGATATTACTATTAATATTTTTCAAAGACATATTTATATATATATATATACATAAATTATACATGGTATAAAAATTACCGCTATACCACCTCTATAACCTATATATCGTATAGCGGACCTTGACCTCTATCCGCTATTTTACCGCTTTAACTGCTTAGCAATAAAGCTGGCGAGTACATAGGTTTTGTTAGCCAAATAAACGGCAAAAAGTTTGGTATTGCAATACTTTGATAACTACGAGAGTTGTCAATTGAAAATGAAATTTTGAAGCCAAAGAATGGCAAAAGGTTTAGTGTTGCAATACATTATCTTGATTGTGAAAACTTGTGACAAAGAGTTTTGTAAATGGCAATATGATTATTACTATGTAATTTTTATGCCATTGAAAATTGTACTTTGTAATCTCATTGAAATCGTCATAAAACTTGTGAGTGTGTTATTAGAAATCCAATCAAGGATTAATAATAAAAATATTGAAATCTGTCATAACTTGTGTGAGTATTATTAAAATCAAGTCAATGATTTATAATAATACTTTGGATATCCATCTATGAATCTAACATATGAAGATATGGAAGATTCTACAAGAATTTGGATACTTGAACATTGAATCAATTGAACACATAAATCCTAAAGTGATTCGGATAACGCTACAAGAGTAATACAATAAGAACACTTATATATAGGAAGTACCAGCGGGGTATCCACCATGTTCTTATGGTATTACACTCGTTTCATTATCAAAATCACAACTAACCACATAAACACATAAATCGTCCACTTATTAACAACTTATAAACACGCATTAAAGTACACAATGAATCCAAACAAGGGCTTCAATTGTACTTTAAACATCCCACGAGTATCTAACTATGAAGATAGGTAGATACTACAAGGATCCGGTTTTCGTTACATCGTCTTGTCATATACGCATTAAAGTACACAATTAAATCCAATCAAGGACTTCGATATTAGCACTTTAAACATCCTATAAGAATCAATCTATAAAGATAGATGGATACTATAAGGATTTGGTTTCGTCACATCGTCTTGTCACATACGCATTAAAGTACACAATTAAATCCAATCAAGGACTTCAATATTAGCACTTTAAACATCCTAGAAGAATCAATCTTTGAAGATAGATAGATGCTAAGAGGATTTGGTTTCGTCACATTGAATCATTGAATCATAACATCCTAAATCCTAATGGTGATTCGGGATAACGCTACGAAGGGTAATACAATAAGCACAATTATATGTAGGAAGTACCAGCTGCGTATCTACCATGTCCTTATTGTACTATTCAAGTTTCGTTATCTAAATCACCAACAAATCTCTACACATAAACAATAACCATCGTCTTGTAAAGTACTTCTTAAAAATCTCACTATGAAGATAGAAAGATCTAAGACTGTACTTCAAATATCCTACAAGAATCTAACTATGAAGATAGATAGATCTTATAAGGATTTGGATAATCGTCGCGTTTGCATAATCGGAATAATACACATAAAAACACTTAGTAAACACATATATGCCATACATTTGGAAATAAATCGGTTACACATATGAATCACCCCAAAGCATTTGAAAACGTAAAAGAAGGGAACTATGTACTCACTTGGGGTTGCGTTTAGGTCTTGCTCAAATGATATAACAAAGCTCAAAGGATCAAGAGTTCAAGTGTTGAAGTGGTTCCTAGTGTATCGGATACTATGTTAGTGCAACGGGACATAAAATCGAGGATTCAGATAGAATGAGGTCTTGTAAACCAAATGAGTGTTGGAACTCATATAAAATGGTTTAACAAAGCCTAGATTCTGATTTGGAATGAATCCTAAGTGTTTTTGACCCATTATGACCGTTAAGGTAGTTTATGCTACTTTAACGTGTCATTTGCGTAACTACACGTTCGGATGGTCAAACTAGTCCTATGGTAAGTCTTATAGGCCTAAACATGTTTAATAAAGTTGCAATATCATTTTAAGTGTCAAAAATTAGGTGGCATATGCTTAAATTGAATTTATGCGCAAAAAGGGCATTTTGGTCATTTTCTAAAGGCATATAAACAACCTATCGTACGACTAACCAAATGAAGTGACCATAAGGTATAACCTCGGGAGGTTATTCCCTATACAACTATGGTCACAATATGTATTTGGTCGGATCCTAATGATCGACCAAACGGGCCGGGTTCGAAAGTCTAAGCAGTTGTCAAGACCGCTTGACTTACGACCCTAAATAAGCACTAAACTAGAAGTGACGAGTTAAACATGTTAAAACATGTTTAACTAAGTTAGAAAATGATTTGGTATCAAAACAAAGTGTTTTGATACCTGAAAATAGCTCCGTCGTGAAATGCATATAAACGTGTATTTTGACCGAAACTTTGACTCGTCACTACAACTAGTAAACGTGGTAATCAGTAGGTATAATCTCTAGGGATTGTAACCATCGTGATTACGATCACGTTGCAAAGTTCAATTGAATTTTGTCTTGACCAATTCATGGTCAAAGCCGAAAAGCTTGAAATAGCTAAAAATAAATAAACAAGACTAGTTGAACACTCACTTGTGTTCTAGGGTGAAGATTACTCAATTAGGAAGCCTCCAACTAAGTGGTAGCATCCTAGTAGAGCAGGAGATAAAGAAAAGAAGGAATGAGCAAGTTGGAAGAATGAAATGTGAAGGGTATTTATAGGATTCAAAGATTAACAAGATGATGCTGTGACAACCCTCAAAATTTCAGGTATCCGTACAATTAATTAATATTAAATTGGTGCTTAATGACTGTGCTTGATTTCAACTGCTGAATAAACTGCTTTATGATTTTTGCATCATACATACATATGCATCACATTTCATACTGTCACTCCATTTATTACACACAAACTTTAGTGACAGACTTGATGCACAAAGCACAGTTAGCACAGTGAGCGGATAACTCAGAAACATGCTGACAATGCCAGCACATAGACAGACAATATATTGAGGCCCAGTATGAGCCGGAAACAGGGTACTACACTAGTAGGGAGTGTAAGGAAGTAAGGACCATAAAACTGCGTCACTAGGTGATAGTTTAGGTGCCAGAAAGTGCCTAAACCCCACTTTAAGTGCAGAATTCTGCACTTAATAACAAAATTCAGCATTTAATCATGCTAGTCACTTGCAAAAATATGGCGAAATGGTCCTGTATACTTTCCTAAGTGTCGGGAATTGAAAGTGTCACTAAAAGTTACATAAAGGACACTTTACGACATAACTTAGCACTTTAATGGAACAGTATCAAACCGAACAACCGGACATTACCCGGAACACCAAAATAATGTTAGAAGCATTGTTTTTATTTCTCTAAGCTAGTTATGGTCCCCGAACACCCTAACACACTATATATTACATAACACACATAAAACACTAACTTAACCTTGTATTTCAATCAAGAACATTAACTAATTTAGTTGAAACCCAACTAGACCCCCCCCCCCCACCTTATGGTTACAAGGGTGGTACCCCACCCTTGATTTTCTTGATTTGTTTAATGGGTTTGCTATGTACTTAAGGAACATTATATTTAATGGTTAATTAGATGTTGGAAAGGTTTAGTATATAACCACAAGTCCTTCATCCTTACCATCTTCACAACAACTCAACAAAATTCCTTCTCTCCTTCTTTCTTTGTTTCGGTCGACCCCAAGAACCACCACCATCATCATCATTCAACTTCCTTCTTCCATTTTACTTGCATACAAGGGTGATAAAGACCATACAAAGAAGCTAGGAGCTTTCAGATCATCAATGACCTTCTTCGTTTGCTATTAACCACCTCATTTCTACTCTTGATCTTCCCTAGCTTAAAAGCTAGTAGTAAGTCTCTTGAATCCTCATTTACTTCTTGTTTATGGTGGTTAATAGTTAAATTATGAAGAAAACTCAAGAACACTAAAAATCATAAAGATAAGTCTTGAACATAAGCTAACTTAATGATGAAATCTTGATGATATAAAGTTGTTTTGAATATGTAATGATTATTTGATGATTTCTTGGTGATATGATGAATGATCATCATAGTAAACTTGTTAGATCATGATTAAAAACATGGTCTAACAAGATGAGAGGTGGTTATGTGTTACAAGAAATAATCATCTTTCAGAACTAAACATGGACTTGAAAGAAAAATCTTTTTCTTGTAAAATAACAAACAAAGTGAACTAGTAATCTTGTAAATCTAAGGCTTGTGAATGATTTTCCAAGGAAACTAAGTTTAAAAAGATGGTTTTAAAAGATTATGATTTTTATTGAACATACACTATTTTTAGTAACAAGATAAGTGTGGAAATACTTTTAAAAGTAAGAAGATCCAATAAATACACATTCTTGCAAAACTAGTTTACAAGTTGTAAAAACTTAAAATCTTTAAGAATGCGGTTTTAATAAAAGTAAACACACTTTGGAGGGTAACTAAACCCACTAAACCCCCCACTAAGTTACTACGCGTTTTTACGAAAAACCAAGTTCATGTTATTATGTAAAGTGCATTGTTTTTGCACTTGGTTAGTGTAATGTTGTTTAATAATTTGTTGTTGATTGATTGAATGAAATTTTGAAAAGAAAATGATATGCTAATAAGCATGGACATCTCCGTTTACAAAGGAAACTCTGGCGAAATTTTCTAAAATTCCAACACTTAGAAAATATTTTTCTAACAAATGTTACAAATATATTTTACAACTTGTGTTCGAATATAAACTTCGCCATGGGTTTTGTCACAAAATACAAAGTATCGGAGGACGATTTTATAAATAAAAACAGATAAATATATATTTAGAATATATGTTTTACACTAAGACACTTGTGTGAATATTTGTATATATTTTGTGAACTAGTTATATTATTTTAGGGTAAAATAATATAACTTAACAAATACCATGGGAAAAATACATATATTTTGGGAAATACGTTATTTTTGGACAAATGAGTTAAATATATTTTTCTAAGTGGGACTTAAAATATATTTTTTTTTGAAACTACAAATAAACATGTATAAATACCCCCATCCTTGGGAAGGAAATGCGCATATAAAATACTTGAGAAGTATGGATACGAAATAGTTGCCTAACTATTATTCCTAAACCCTAAAAACAAAACTTAAGTTAAAATAATTATTATTATTTTAACAAGAAGTTACAACTTGGGTTAATATCAAAGTAACGTAACTCAAACCCGTAAATACAAAAGCAAGGCACGGCCCGTTCGTTTAATAGACAATAGTACGTTGTAGGTTGTCGCGTAGCGGACCAAGTTTGAGTTGACGATACGAATCAGGAGACGCACTACATTGAGTTCATGTCCCCCTTTTCTCTTAAATGTTTTCAGTTTTATACTTCGGGGGTGGAATACATGTTACAATTATTACAGACGCTTTTATACATGGTATGGTTAGCTTAAGGAGGGTTTACTACTTAGATCACGTGAAATGTGGGTACAACACTTAAGGCCATTAATCCTCGTTGTTAGGACCGAGGGACATGAGTGATAGATCTATTTGGGTGTAGCGAGCCCACACCCATGAGGCCGGGGCGGCCCATAGTGGTGACTGTGTCTTACAGCGGAGGCCCGGTACAAATTTGCTAAGTTTGAGTACTTCCTGCACCGTTTCACACATACCAGTGGCTTTGCAACCCATTGGTGATCTCTTTTTCCTTAATTGCTACATACCAGGGACTTTCATACATACAGACACATTACAAAGGATTATACATACTCACTTACACATGAACTCACTCAACTTTTTGTTGATTTTTCAAACTACATGTATTTCAGGAAACTAGCGGATCTGGCGGGGTATGCATATGTCTAGCTGCGTTGAATAAAAGATGTCATCCAGGGTAGTAGGTTTAGGAGGTGTAACCCTTACCTGGACGGGTTACATGTCTTTAAACCACGTTTTATTTAAAGTCTTTTGTTGTGTCTTATGAACACGTTTAAAACAAGTATGGTTTGTAACTTATCTTAGGTGTCGACATTTTCAAAACAATGATGTTGTGGTATTATTAAACTTAATGAATGGATGAACATCTTGTGTTTTATTTTCATATAGCATTGTTATGATTGTTGCTATGGTATTAAGAAGTCACACCAAAATAAACCACGCTTCCGCAAAAGCCAGGGTGTGACAGATGCCATGTGTTTGTGTGGTCACCAAGGAAGAATAATGACCCTACAAGTGTGTGGACAGGAATAAGAGCCTCGGGGAACACTTAAAATAGCCCACAAGATCAAAAACTAGGCTTGAAAACAGCTAGGAAGTTGTTTTGAAGGTTCTGTGTCTGAAGGCTCTCACGGGCCGCGACCCAGATAGCCAAATGGGGCGCCCCAGGCGAGCCAGTTTAGGTCTGACTTTCAGTTTTTGGCAGAATCAGTCCCTGCATGCTCCAAACTTGTTTTTCGACGCGTTTAACCCTCGTTAACCCAATTTTAAGGCTTTACAAGGATGTTAAAGCATAGGGGACTTAAAATATTCTTGGAAATATCATGGATGTCGGTTCGTTCAGTCGTACGGTCGCGTTTTTCGGTTAATTACGACGAACGTTTGAACGGACGTGAAAACGATCCAAATTATGCAACGAATGGTATTTTTGCATTCCCATCACTAAAATACAATATTTTAATGATTACAATAATATTTGGATGTACGGATATGCTCAGAATGCAGAATATACGTGAAATGGCATACTTTTACAGTTTTGACGCATTTAGTCCCTATGACCAAATAAGCATATTTTCACATACCGAACCCCTCAAAACTTATTTCTAAGCTATGTAAAGGGTATTTAAGGTATGTTTAGCCAATGACCTTGTTCCGGAGTGTACATCACTACGAGAATTGGCAGACTTTCGTAGTTTGTCGCAAATAGTCCTTGTACTTGTATAAACATGTTTTCGTCATGCCTAACCCTTCAAACCTTATTTCTAAGTTATGTAAAGGGAATTTAGGGTATGTGTAGCTTATATCCTTGTCCTGGTGTGTACGTCACGTTAAACGGATTGCGTTCAAGCATCGATCATCGAATTGCTTTCAAAGAAAAAAGGTTTAGAAAGTCCGATATTTTGCACAAGGGTTACATAGAAGATGGCTTACAACTTTGCACAAGTTAAAAAAGATGATTAAGAAGAGATTATGCTCCAAAGAACTCCCTAGTGCTTCCCCATGCTTAATCCATGCTTAGATGATCTTAAAAGGCTTTGAAAGTGAGTAATTTAGGGTGTTTAATGGTGAATTATGGTTGGTTTTGTGTGGGTTATCTGAGCCGCGACCTAGAGGACTCCCAAGAGTGTTCTTGAAGTTTTGACGGTGTTTTGAGAATGATAATGTAAAGTATGGTAAGATAACTTATGTCTTTCAAGTATCTTCCATAATTTTCTACCAAAAATCACATGACCATGCTTTCATTCTTGCAAGTTTCAACAAAATTAAAGTGGGTGGGACCCACTTTGACCGATTTCATATAAATAGGGGGTAAAGTGTAACTTTTTTTATAAAAAGTCTTAAAAATCTAGATATTTTGGTGATTAATCAAAGTATGGTGATTAGGGGTTTAATTGCACCATTAGGGGGTTATTAGGGATTCAGAATGTTAATCGTCATTAACTAGTTCACGAGACTAGTAGAAATTGTATTTTGATATCTTAAACGGCTTCCGTTTAGTCGTCGGTTCGATAGCGACACTTTTAATTCCTACCGACGAAGGTTTTCCGCAAATTGTAATTCCGCAACCAAAAGATATATGAAGGGATTTGGGATCCCAAAATAAGCTTAACTAGCTCGCCAAGTCGTTCGTTTGGTTGTTATGGCGACAGAAATATGGTTTATTAGTTTGTCGGATGGAAAACGGGCAAGTTATGTAGGTTACGATGTAGCGCCGAAAGCTTATGTTTCGGACACCCCATTGATATGCTCATATTGTTTCATGTGTTTGTCATCATTTTTCATAATTTCGGAGTCTCAGAAATGCTAAATTAATAGTTCGGAAGAGTTAAAATTGTTATATTTTTAGCCGAACGGACGATTTTGTGATTAGGGCGTCGTACCGGAAAGTTATGTATTTTTGCAAGATGTGTTCCCACATTAGTGTTTTCATATATATATGGACTCAGTTATGTCATTCGCATGTCATTTTTTATCATTTCGTTTTGGTTTCATGGTTTTGCTGTAATGAATAGTGTGACCGTGAATAGTGCACACAGCACTTTCTACCAACACTTTTAGGACATAGTTTGATTGTTTTCGATACACGACGAAAACCAACATATGTTATAACATTGTTTACTTGTCCTAACATTGTTATATAATGTACGACTCGGTTACATAATTAATTTATGTTAATTGCATGAGATTATATGCTAAAAATAGTGATTGGATTGTATGGAATTTCCGGTGATTTGCAATTTGTCACACTACACGTGTCACATCAGTACGGTACTGGCCTAAATTGCCGGGTGTCACACTCTAATCAAGTATATCATGGATCAGTTTTAACACATGTATTTATCAAGATTTTCAATTCTTGCAAAACCTAATCATACATGCATACATACATAAACTACTAGACATCAATCTTCATATATTATCAAGAACTTGATTTTTCATAAACCCCATATATCTAGTTTTTCATGCATCAAATAATCAAAACAAAATCAAGAATTCAAGTTACATCCGAATTAACACATAAAACAAGCGGGAAGATGATTACCGGAACTCGAGAGAGACCCTAGAGATGATGATGAATTTGTATGTGTGTGTGTGTTTCGCTAGAGAGAGAGAGACGAAAAGAGAGAGAGAGAGAGAGAGACGAACGTGGGGTGTTGGGGGCGGCCTAGGGTTGGGTTGGTTTATATTATATTAAATGTTTTTTTAAAACATAAACTTTACACAAATGGTCCCTTGTATTTCCAGTTCTTTAAACTCGGGCAAGAAGTTAATCAAATTAACTCTAGTGCATGTGTAGCACAAGTCCCTCTAGTTTCAAAACCTTGAAACTTGCATAGGAAGTTAACAGAGTTATCTTGTATAAAAAGTTATTCCAAATTACTTTGCATTATGATAAGATACATCTCTCGTGTGTCCAAACTTTACCATTTGTATAGAAAGTTAATCACGTTAACTCTCTATATATATTTACGAACTATATCGTGTGTTATAACTTGCATGTTAATTATAATTGCACGTAAAGTAATTGTGTTTATGAGTGTAAATCGTAAAGATTTAACAGAGAGGGTTAACGACGTTAACTTGAAAGTACGGGATGTTACACAACCTACTCCACCCTCCTTTGTAGACCTCACCCTCTGGCCACCACACTCCACTAGGACCACCATCGCCACCACAACATCACCCTCTCACCACCATGACACCACCCTCTCCTCCATCTGTGACAACCGTCACTTTTCCGTACATTCCGTACACTAGATGAACAGTAATTTGCGCTTAAATGACTGTGCATGATCTAGTTTACCAGAAAAATAAATTTCTGAATTCCATACAAGTGAATTCATGCATGATATATGTTGCAAGAATTACATTATGATAGCGTTGCGTCAAAAATATTAGTAAACTCACCGGTAAGACACATCGTGTCAACAAAACTGCAGAAAGCAGTCAGACATTAGAATTGAGGCCTAGGTGTAGGTCCGACGACAAAAGTACATTAAAACCCAAGAGTACATGTAAGGGTTTAATTTATAGACATTGCGAAAGCAAAAATAAGCACTAAAAAGCACCCGAAACGCACTTTAAGTGCATAATTTCGTATAATTCAGCTCAATTCAGCATTTAGACATATAAATATTATGCAGAAATGTCGTTTTATTATCCAGAATATTTCCCGAAGTGTTGGGAATCGATAGTATTATAAAAAGATACTTATTAAACACTAAAAGGTGCAATTTAGCACTTTAACGAATCGGTATGTAACCGAACAACCGGACTATACCCGGAACGTGAAAATATTATTATTTTCACTATTTATCTTTTTCTGAGCTAGTTAGGGTCCCCGTATACCCTAACACCCGCTATAACACATAACATACTAATAACCAAGTTAAATACTTAACTTAACATAACTAATGTCTAACTAATACTTGGAACCGAACTAGACCCCCCCCCCCATGGCCGATTTCGGTTCCCATGTAACTAAGAGGGGACATACCTTGTACTCCCTTGAATATTTTAATCTTTGATTGCCTAATATCATCTAGACACAATTACCATTGGATAATACCCTTGATTATTGTCTATAAATACCTTAGTGTTGCACATATGATCATTACTCAACACAACACACTCCAAACTCTCTCTCTTGCCCTCTAAAGCTTACTGTAACACCTGTGTCATTTCAACCATCAAACAAATGCCCAACCAGTGAAATATTGTATTTCATACTTGGGATTTGTAAAAATATGTGTATCGTTTACACATATCAATTCTTGTTCGATTTCAAACACTATATCGCTTTCTAGAAGGTTATACGCGCACTGATGCGTAAATATAACCAGTTTAATCCAACGAACACTCCGGAATAGTGAAATAGGCTTAACATACCTTAAATAACCTTTACATAACTTAGAAATAAGTTTTGAAGGCTTTGGTATGACAAAAACAAGTTAATTCGCTTACAGGGACTAAAGTTGACAAACTGCGAAAGTATGCCAATTTGAACTGTAACAGACATTCCGGAACATGACCATAAGTTAAACATACCATATATATCCTTTACATAGCTTAGAAATAGGCTTTGAGGGGTTCGGTGTGCTAAAATAAACTTTTGGGTCATTCAGGGACTAAAAGTGTCAAAAAGTGCACAAGTTTGCATTTTCGCGCATAACTTACGTTCTGAATACATCCGGACATCCAAAAATTTATGTAAGCATGACTATATTATATTTTAGTGTTCGCCATAAGAAAAATCCATTCGTCGCGTCATTTGGATCGTTTTTCGCGCTTATGCGCATTCCGTCGTAATTAAGCGAACATCGCGTTCGTACGGCCAAACGAACCGACATCCGACATATTTTTGAACATATTTTAAGTTCCCTATACTTTAACTTCATTTTAGAGCTTTGAAATGGGGTTAACGGGCCTTAAACGTGTCGAAAATGGGCTGAATGCATGACAGGGACCAAAAGTGTAAATCTGCCAAACTTAAGCCTAGCGGTGCGCTACACTTTTAGCGTAGCGGTGCGCTAGGGGTCTGCAGACCAGATGCAGTGTATTTCACAGCCTGTTTTCAGCAGATTAACCCACAACCACATGTTTGCAACTTGCTTAATCACTAAGATTAGGAGCATATGTGGCTCCATAACCTTTGTGACAAGTGTACGGCTCGGATCGTGGCACGATATTCAAGAAACGATCCTAGCGGCTCTACTTTATCTATAAATACCCACCCCCCTTTGGCTTAAAAACCCACAAATCTGATTGAAAAGACTCTAAGTTGGAACCTTCGTTTCATACCTGAGCTATTTTGATCTGGGTTAGCATTCGGGGACCCTGGGTAAGTATTCTTTCGTTCTTTTCCTTATTTTACTGCTTTTCGAGTCAGAAAGTCAAACTTTGTTTGACTTTCAGCGTTGACCAGTAATGGTCAATGCGAAGTTCGTTTGAACTTCGCAACGTGAGTGTAATCACGTTGGTCATAGTCCCTTGGGACTATGCCCACTAATTACCACGTTGTCTAGGGTCCTAGGGTAAGCGATCTGATAAATCGCTTATACCTCGAACCCGACCCATTTGGTCGATCATTAGGATCCGACCAAATACATTAGGTGACCATAGTAGGTAGGGAATAACCTTCCGAGGTTATACCCTATGGTCACATCGTTTAAGTAGTTGTATGATAGGTAGTTTATATGCCTTAGGTAAATTACCAGAATACCCTTTTCATGTATAATTGGTAATTAAGCATATGTAACCTAAACCTTTGTCACATAACTGATTATGTAATATGTTTAGGCATATAACACTTGTCATAGGGCTAGTTAGGCGGTCCGAACGCGTTTCACGCGAACGACGCGTTAAAGTAGCATAAGCTACCTAAACGGGTCGTATTGGGTCGTAGACACTTAGGTTAAGTTTCATTTAGTATGTAGGCTTTGTTAAAACCAAAAGACACGAGTCTCTACACTCGTTTGGTTTACAAACCCTAATGCTACCCGATCTTCCGATTTAGGTCCGGTTTATTAATGTAGCTACCTATACTAGGTGCCGTTTGATATCCGCGATCTCTAGCATTGTTTAGTTGTTACTCAAGGACTACTGAGCAATCTCAGGTGAGTACATAGACCCCTCTTTTACTGTTTTCCAAACTGTTTTGGGGTGGAACACATGTGCCTACTTGTTACTTTCATGCTTTCCTGTTTTGACATCATATACTTGTTATGTTCATTAGTACATTATAGTACATGATTTCATTACATTTTATGCTATGTATGCCCATTGTGTGCGTACTTAGTACATCGTTTTACATTACATTTCATGCTATGTATGCCCATTGTGTGCGTACTTAGTACATCGTTTTTCATTGCTTTTC
Organism: Helianthus tuberosus; assembly: GCA_030545235.1. Lineage (NCBI taxonomy): Eukaryota > Viridiplantae > Streptophyta > Magnoliopsida > Asterales > Asteraceae > Helianthus > Helianthus tuberosus. Next base: position 6,220 of record JARYGA010049007.1, on the reverse strand, counting down.
TGTTGCATATGCTTATCCAGCATATGAACACATTTTACTACATATTGAACCGTTGTAATCATTTGACTGTGATCCGTTGATATCTGTGAACCGTTTGTATTTGTGAACCGTGTGAACCGTATTTGACATAGACATTTCGGCATAGACATTTTAACATGATTGACATTTGATCATGCATTTTCCCACAAAACATAACTTTGATTTAAACCAAGTTTTACTTCAATACTTTGTTTTTGTGTATATGGTTTAGTTGAGACATTTCACTTGCCATACATGATATTTTGACATAGACATTTGACATGGATATTTGACATAGACATTTGACATGGATATTTGACACAGACATTTGACATGGATATTTGACATAGACATTTTGACATTGGTTTGGTTTGATTAAGTGATTAAGTAACGATACGTGTGTAATATGATACAAGCATGGTGGATACGCCGCTGGTACTTCCTATATATAAGTGTTTGTATGGTATTACATATTGTAGCGTTATTTGAATCATTTCAGTTTGATACATATAACATTTTATACAAATAACATACTTTTCACAAGACATTGTTTTACAAACAACTTATCTTATACATACCCATTTTACTATGGTTATTCATTTAACCATACATTATTCACTTATTTTATACATATCATCTGAACTCATTGTTTTTCAAATGATTTACAAAACAAAGCAAATTACAAGGTTCATGACTAAACATTTTCTCAAACATAAGTCATGGAACCTATTTTCACAAAACCTATGTATCTCACAGGCATTTTTATGCTGACGTACCTATTTTCACATGTGTTTTTCAGGAACTGTTGCATAAGATGATCAAGATACATATAGGCAGACTTTGGCTTTAGTGACAATAAAAGATGCAAGACTAGTTAATTTTATTGTATTTCCTTGATTGATTAGACATTGTAACACTTTTAATCAATAAAACGAAACTTCAATTGCCATGGATTTGAAACAATTAATTCTGTTACAACACTCCCCGACATTTCCGCCACGTTTCGTATGTTCTACGTGGTCGGGGTGTGACACTTACGGCCAAACACCCCTTCCACATACATTCATCTTCAAGTTTGGTTCTTGCCATTCCAACATCATACATACATCAAAGGTCACATATTAGGAGGTTTGGAGCAAACGGAACGCGAAGGACCTCTCCACTTTGCTTTTACCCACGCCATTTTCGTCAAGAATCTTCCCTAGCCTCGAGCTAGAGGTTACGACGTTAATTAAGCAAATCCGGTGAAGTTTACGACGCACAGGAACGCAAAGTTGTGAGTTCATGCTCCCCCTTTTCTTTAACTGTTTTCAGTTTTTATAACTCTCGGGGGTGAAATACATGTTACAGATATTATAATTTTTACAAAGGGTAAAAATACAAGAAGCACTCTTGGTGAGAACGAGAACCGAGTGCAATATGATTTGAGAATACAAAAGAATACGAGAAGCACTCGTGGTGAGTGCAATATGATGAGCTTTAAGAAAAGCCTAGAAAATACTAGATCATGTGAGCTTAAACTAAATATTGAGATGCCATTAATACTTAATTAGGGACGAGGGTTAGATCTAACGGGTACGGCCGAGCCCCGCTCATGGTCCTTATGTGACCACTTGAGTGCTTCGGTGTCCCAGTCGAGGGAAATCGACGCAGTCGAGGTTAATCGACACAGTCGAGGGTAATCGACACAGTCAAGGGAAATTGACACAGTCGAGGTTAATCGACACAGTCGAGGGAAATCGACATAGTTAGAGGGAGAATATACTAATGCTCCATATGCTCATATGCCTTAAAGGAGCCAACAATAATGCTCCATATGTCCTCACATGCCTTAATGTCCTTGTATAAACAATCATTTAAAACGTGAGGTACACAAGAAAACTTGAATGATACTTGAAGTACGTGGGGTACTCAAGAAAACGGGAATTACACTTGAGTACGTGGGGTACTCAAGAAAGACTTGAATTATACATGACACATACTATGTTTTCATACAAAGTATAAAAGTGTGAAATACAAAAACGCATGAACTCGCTCAACTTTATGTTGATGTTTTCCAAAATTACATGTATTTCAGGTGACAGGATGGATCTTGGGCGCAAGTGTCGTAACTAGAAGTAGACTACAAGTTTAGATGTCATCCACTTTTGTTGAATAGTAACCTTGTCAAAGGTCGTGTTTTGAAAACTTAAATAACAAGTGTTTGCAATACTCAAATTTTCATGAATGGATGAACATCGTTTTGATCATGTAGTTGTTTATTACGATTGAATGCAATGATAACAAGCTTGTCACACATCATACGCTTCCGCAAAAGACAGGGTGTGACAGTTTGGTATCAGAGCTTCGATTGTAGTGAACTAGGATTCTTTCTCGAGTCTATACTACAATCACTAGAGTTCTCTCACGAAAACACTTTTCAAAAAGGTTTTCATTGCATTCACAAAAGCGCCAAGATCCACGAGTCAGACACCTTACAAAGAAAATACAAGGCAAGGACATTAGTGAGGAATACCTTTAAAATAAGGTGCCAATCAAAGCGTAGTCTACACGAGTTAGACTTGCCAAAAACAAAATGACCCCCAAAAATGAGAGTTATACGTGATATAATGCATTAAAATGCTTGATTATGCTAAGTAGCATATATGTTATTGATATACATACATACAAATAAGTGTACGGAATATTGACGTGAATAAGTTACTTTCGACTCCGACTCCTATTACTATACGTAACTTGCACGATGAAGCTACCGACCTCGCGTCCTTTGCAAAGCTCATGACTGGGAGTGATTACCAAACAAGATGCTGAGCTTGCTTCCGTAGGAGATGGCTGTTCTTCCCTCCCGATCGTGAAGATGCCTAACTACGGTGAAGATGACGAGGCAGAGGCGGCAACCTTGAACAAATTCTCAATCAACAGGACGAGATCCCTGCGGCTTATGTGAAGCAAGATTGACGACATACTTGACCAGAAAAAGAAGATGAAGTATTCATCTCGAAGGTGCCCCTCCAACTACTAGGAATTCTTTCTATTCCTATTCCATCTAATCATCGTGCCTATACGCGTGTAACAATAACGAATGTTAGCGCGTGGACCATCGCAAGGGTCCTTTCCATGACAAGAGGCATAAGGACAGTAGTGTCCCCTCCTTGATTGATCATCTGCTTGGACGAGAGAAAATTGGGGTAACTGTGCAAGACAATTTATTATTACGGGGGCCCACGTAATAACGACTTGTAGTGCACAGAAATCCTGGTGGACTCTGCGGGTCAAGCTAATGAAAACCATACAAAATTTATCTATAGGTGTCCTCACCTTCATCTGGTAGAACAACACATAAATCAGTGCTTTAGCACGTTAGAAAGTAGGAAGCCTGTCTTAGCCTACTTCGTGACTGACACTTCTACCTGCTTACGAGACGTTTGTGAAGACGATGTTTAAGCAAGAGAGGTGGAATGACATTCAGGAAGAATCAGTGACGATACACTCCCTATCACCTCTACACAAACAATCCCATCAAAGGGGAAATATACGCACCAGTAAAGCTGAAGACCTAAGAAAACCAATGTAGCGGGAAATAACTAAAACTTGAATGACCAAGGCGATGTAGCCTCGAGTTCATTTCCAACAATAAGCCAAGTTGGCAAGCCTATGTGAAGGCTCAATAACTGTTTCCTCGCTTATACATTGATTATATATACATGTGAAATTGGGTGATTACATAATGGCTTATGGTGCTATGACAATTGGAATGTTGTCTAACCTACTTCATACCATTTTGGCAGAAGAGAATGCCGCCCAGGCGAGACACAAACACCAGTACGTTGCCAAGGACAGAAGCCGAGCTGCAAGAACGCATCTCGCAGGCAATTGCACGACATGAAGCCCTCCGCTCTGAGCACAGCAATGGCACTACTGGAAATAACCCTCCAACTGGCTGCACCTATAAACAATTCCTGGACTGCAAGCCATTGAATTTTGATGGCACAGGAGGTGCCGTTGCATTTGTTCGTTGGGCAGAAAGGACTGACTCCATTCTAAGAATGAGTAACTGTTCGCCCCGACAGAGTGTTACTTATATCTCAGGGTTATTCGTAGATGGCGCACTCTCCTGGTGGAACCTTCAGGTTCAAACCCTTGGTACGGATGCTGCTTATGCACTAAGCTGGGACGAGCTCAAGGAAATGATGGAAAAGAAATACTGTTCTAGAGCCGAAATCCAGAAGATTGAGGTGGAGTTTTGGAACTTGAAAATGGACGGACCAAAGATTCCTGAATACGTCCAGCGATTTCACGACTTGTCTAGGGTCGTCCCCTACTTAGTCAAACCGGAATTCAAAAGGGTTGAACGATTCATTTGGGGACTTGCACCTCAGATCAGGAGCATGGTTACTACCTCAAAGCCCTCAACCATTGCAGAGGCTATCGATATGAGTGTCACCCTTACTGAAGAGGCTCTACGTGCGGGAAAATTCTCAGAATCTGAGGATAGCAAGAAAGAGACTCATGTGGAGTCATCAGGCAATAAGAAGAGGAAGTCTTCGAATCTAAAGATGAGCACCCAAGTCAACTATGGAAGCTCTAAAGCAGGCAAAAGAAGGAAAGTGAACCCGCCGCCTGGGAGGAAAACTGATGGAGCCACTAATAAGGCCGGAGGTAAAGTTTACTCGGGGACTAAGCCAAGGTGTGGGAAATGCAACTTTCACCATGAAGGTCGATGTCTGAAGCCTAAGTGCGGAAAGTGTGGGAAAGAAGGGCACAGCAAGGATGCCTGTTGGGCGAAGGACCCAGATGGGAGAAATAAGAAAATACCAGGCTGCTACAAATGTGGTGAAGCAGGGCACTTTAGGAAAGATTGCCCTAGGAAGAAGCAAGCAAGGAAGGGTTTTCACGATCGAAACTCGTGAAGCACGCCAGGATCCAGATGTAGTTATGGGTACGTTCCCTATTAACCAACCTAATGCATCTACTTTTAATTAATACTGGCATCAACTTTTACCTTGAATGCTTAAGAACTTAAGAAACTGCTTGGCCTAGTTTCAAGTAAAATAGACGTCCTATATTCTTTAGATATGGGCATATAGAAGGCTAGTTTAAACAGTCGAAGCAAGTAAGGATTGTACTTAGGGAATCAGAAGGCCGGAACCTTCTGTTACCATTGACCCGCGAAGTCATAAAATGATAGTCAGCATGGATCAGAAATCCAAGTACAGCTGAAGTTGTTCGATATGAGAAAATCAGACACATCCCTCATGCGGGTGATGGAACCCAACTTTCCTGCGATAGGTGCAAGGATGCCAGACCCCACAAGGCGGCAGATCTACGACATCCCTCATTGGTCGAAGAGGCATAGAAACGCCTCCGAATAGACTGCAGAGCCTGAGAACATCTCCGTGACGGAGGAAGTCCCAGTAGCTTTTCGGAAGACTTGCCAGGAACGCCTCTCCGTAGCGACGAGAAGAGTTCAGGATAAATCGCGTGCCAGGAGCAGCACCAGTGACGAATGACGCCATACTGACTAGCTTCACCAGCGAAGCATGAACCTCTGATACAACTACAAGAGCCGTTAGACAGAGGAAATTAAGGACATAACATCCTTAGTTAAGGACACAAGGAGAAAGTGGTAGACTCCACTTCGCATAAATTCCAGAGAATTGAAAATCATAATCCGTTGTCAAGGATTGATGACATAAAACAGACAAATCATAAGATCCTAGTTACTACTCAAGGATCGATTTGAGTACAAGATATCCTCCACTGTGAATACAAGAGGAAATATCCCTAAAACGACCTTCAGGACTCGCTTCGAGCATTACGAGTTCCTTGTCGCATCATTTGGCTTAACACATGCATCGACAACATTCATGGACCTCATGAATCGAACGTGTGAGCCATACCTGGATAAGTCATATACTTATCTTATACATACCCATTTTACTATGGTTATTCATTTAACCATACATTATTCACTTATTTTATACATATCATCTGAACTCATTGTTTTTCAAATGATTTACAAAACAAAGCAAATTACAAGGTTCATGACTAAACATTTTCTCAAACATAAGTCATGGAACCTATTTTCACAAAACCTATGTATCTCACAGGCATTTTTATGCTGACGTACCTATTTTCACATGTGTTTTTCAGGAACTGTTGCATAAGATGATCAAGATACATATAGGCAGACTTTGGCTTT
>JARYGA010049006.1:0-25788 GCA_030545235.1 Helianthus tuberosus | reverse complement strand
TGGGATATACCGGGCTAGGATTCGAGTTACAGGAACAAGGGCCAAACCAACCACCCACGAATGGAATCGTCGAGCGAAAACACTTGACAACCTCCTAGAAGCAGCTTTTCTTGCCACCAGACCTTTCTCCATCAATTAGGAATCTGATGCCGTCACTAAACACATTCCTTAAATTGTAGCCATTTGTTGAGTGTTTTTTTTTTGTGTCTAATCCGCATATGTATCACCAGTGTCCTTGATTTTCTTGACTGTATATCTCTTAAATGTCAACATATACGTGTGATTTAGTTTCCGAAGATTTTTCAATGCCGAGAACCCAGATCAGAGGGTAAAAAAGGCGTAAGGTTCACAATGGTGTAAAATTAAAATGAGATATACCGGGCTAGGATTCGAGTTACAGGAACAAGGGCCAAACCAACTACCCAAGAATTTAATCGTCGATCGAAAACACTTTACAACCTCCTAGAAACAGCTTTTCTTGCCCCCAGACCTTTCTCCATCAATTAGGAATTGGATGCCGTCACTAAACACATTCCTTAAATTGTAGCCATTTGTTGAGTGTTTTTTTTGGTGTCTAATCCGCATATATATCACCATTGCCCTTGATTTTCTTGACTGTATATCTCTTAAATGTCAACATATACATGTGTGATTTAGTCTACGAAGATTTTTCAATACCGAGAACCTCGATCAGAGAGTAAAAAAGGCGTAAGGTTCACAATGGTGTAAAATTAAAATGGGATATACCGGGCTAGGATTCGAGTTACAGGAACAAGGGCCAAACCAGCCACCCAAGAATGGAATCGTCGAGCGAAAACACTTGACAACCTTCTAGAAGCAGCTTTTTCTTACCACCAGACCTTTCTCCATCAATTAGGAATCTGATGCCGTCACTAAACACATTCCTTAAATTGCAGCCATTTGTTGAGTGTTTTTTTTGTGTCTAATCCGCATATATATCACCATTGCCGTTGATTTTCTTGACTGTATATCTCTTAAATGTCAACATATACACGTGTGATTTAGTTTACGAAGATTTTTCAATGCCGAGAACCTCGATCAGAGAGTAAAAAAGGCGTAAGGTTCACAATGGTGTAAAATTAAAATGGGATATACCGGGCTAGGATTCGAGATGAACACGAGCCAAACCAACCACCTAAGAATGAAATCGTCAAGCGAAAACACTTGACAACCTCCTAGAAGCAGCTTTTCTTGCCACCAGACCTTTCTCCATCAATTAGGAATCTGATGCCGTCACTAAACACATTCCTTAAATTGTAGCCATTTGTTGAGTGTTTTTTTTGGTGTCTAATCCGCATATATATCACCATTGTCCTTGATTTTCTTGACTGTATATCTCTTAAATGTAAACATATACACGTGTGATTTAGTTTACGAAGATTTTTCAATGCCGAGAACCTCGATCAGAGAGTAAAAAAGGCGTAAGGTTCACAATGGTGTAAAATTAAAATGAGATATACCGGGCTAGGATTCGAGTTACAGGAACAAGGGCCAAATCAACTACCCAAGAATGGAATCGTCGAGAGAATACACTTGACAACCTCCTAGAAGCAGCTTTTTCTTGCCACTAGACCTTTCTCCATCAATTAGGTATCTGATGCCATCACTAAACAAATTCCTTAAATTGTAGCCATTTGTTGAGTGTTTTTTTTTTTGTGTCTAATCTGCATATATATCACCATTTCCCTTGATTTTGTTGACTGTATATCTCTTAAATGTCAACATATACATGTGTGATTTAGTTTACGAAGATTTTTCAATGCCGAGAACCTCGATCAGAGAGTAAAAAAGGCGTAAGGTTCACAATGGTGTAAAATTAAAATGGGATATACCGGGCTAGGATTCGAGTTACAGGAACAAGGGCCAAACCAACCACCCACGAATGGAATCGTCGAGCGAAAACACTTGACAACCTCCTAGAAGCAGTTTTTCTTGCCACCAGACCTTTCTCCATCAATTAGGAATCTGATGCCGTCACTAAACACATTCCTTAAATTGTAGCCATTTGTTGAGTGTTTTTTTTGGTGTCTAATCCGCATATGTATCACCAGTGTCCTTCGTTTTCTTGACTGTATATCTCTTAAATGCCAACATATACACGTGTGATTTAGTTTACGAAGATTTTTCAATGCCGAGAACCTAGATCAGAGGGTAAAAAAGGCGTAAGGTTCACAATGGTGTAAAATTAAAAGGAGATATACCGGGCTAGGATTCAAGTTACAGGAACAAGGGCCAAACCAACTACCCAAGAATGGAATCATCGAGCAAAAACACTTGACAACCTCCTAGAAACAGCTTTTCTTACCCCCAGACTTTTCTCCATCAATTAGGAATCGGATGCCGTCACTAAACACATTCCTTAAATTGTAGCCTTTTGTTGAGTGTTTTTTTTGGTGTCTAATCCGCATATATATCACCATTGCCCTTGATTTTCTTGACTGTATATCTCTTAAATGTCAACATATACATGTGTGATTTAGTCTACGAAGATTTTTCAATGCCGAGAACCTCGATCAGAGAGTAAAAAAGGCGTAAGGTTCACAATGGTGTAAAATTAAAATGGGATATACCGGGCTGGGATTCGAGTTACAGGAACAAGGGCCAAACCAGCCACCCAAGAATGGAATCGTCGAGCGAAAACACTTGACAACCTTCTAGAAGCAGCTTTTTCTTACCACCAGACCTTTCTCCATCAATTAGGAATCTGATGCCGTCACTAAACACATTCCTTAAATTGTAGCCATTTGTTGAGTGTTTTTTTTGTGTTTAATCCACATATATATCACCATTGCCCTTGATTTTCTTGACTGTATATCTCTTAAATGTCAGCATATACATGTGTGATTTAGTCTACGAAGATTTTTCAATGCCGAGAACCTCGATCAGAGAGTAAAAAAGGCGTAAGGTTCACAATGGTGTAAAATTAAAATGGGATATACCGGGCTAGGATTCGAGTTACAGGAACAAGGGCCAAACCAGCCACCCAAGAATGGAATCGTCGAGCGAAAACACTTGGCAACCTTCTAGAAGCAGCTTTTTCTTACCACCAGACCTTTCTCCATCAATTAGAAATCTGATGCCGTCACTAAACACATTCCTTAAATTTTAGCCATTTGTTGAGTGTTTTTTTTGTGTCTAATCCACATATATATCACCATTGCCGTTGATTTTCGTGACTGTATATCTCTTAAATGTCAACATATACACGTGTGCTTCAGTTTACGAAGATTTTTCAATGCCGAGAACCTCGATCAGAGAGTAAAAAAGGCGTAAGGTTCACAATGGTGTAAAATTAAAATGGGATATACCGGGCTAGGATTCGAGTTACAGGAACAAGGGCCAAACCAAGTTCCCAAGAATGGAATCGTCGAGAGAATACACATGATAACCTCCTAGAAGCAGCCTTTTCTTGCCACCAGACCTTTCTCCATCAATTACGTATCTGATGCCATCACTAAACAAATTCCTTAAATTATAGCCATTTGTTGAGTGTTTTTTTTTTTGTGTCTAATCCGCATATATATCACCATTTCCCTTGATTTTCTTGACTGTATATCTCTTAAATGTCAACATATACATGTGTGATTTAATTTACGAAGATATTTCAATGCCGAGAACCTCGATCAGAGAGTAAAAAAGGCGTAAGGTTCACAATGGTGTAAAATTAAAATGGAATATACCGGGCTAGGATTCGAGTTACAGGAACAAGGGCCAAACCAACCACCCACGAATGGAATCGTCGAGCGAAAACACTTGACAACCTCCTAGAAGCAGCTTTTCTTGCCACCAGACCTTTCTCCATCAATTAGGAATCTGATGCCGTCACTAAACACATTCCTTAAATTGTAGCCATTTGTTGAGTGTTTTTTTTGGTGTCTAATCCGCATATGTATCACCAGTGTCCTTGATTTTCTTGACTGTATATCTCTTAAATGTCAACATATATACGTGTGATTTAGTTTACGAAGATTTTTCAATGCCGAGAACCTAGATCAGAGGGTAAAAAAGGCGTAAGGTTCACAATGGTGTAAAATTAAAATGAGATATACCGGGCTAGGATTCGAGTTACAGGAACAAGGGCCAAACCAACTACCCAAGAATGGAATCGTCGAGCGAAAACACTTGACAACCTCCTAGAAACAGCTTTTTCTTACCACCAGACCTTTCTCCATCAATTAGGAATCTGATGCCATCACTAAACACATTCCTTAAATTGTAGCCATTTGTTGAGTGTTTTTTTTGTGTCTAATCCACATATATATCACCATTGCCGTTGATTTTCTTGACTGTATATCTCTTAAATGTCAACATATACACGTGTGATTTAGTTTACGAAGATTTTTCAATGCCGAGAACCTCGATCAGAGAGTAAAAAAGGCGTAAGGTTCACAATGGTGTAAAATTAAAATGGGATATACCGGGCTAGGATTCGAGTTACAGGAACAAGGGCCAAACCAACTACCCAAGAATGGAATCGCCGAGAGAATACACTTGACAACCTCCTAGAAGCAGCTTTTTCTTGCCACCAGACCTTTCTCCATCAATTACGTATTTGATGCCATCACTAAACAAATTCCTTAAATTGTAGCCATTTGTTGAGTGTTTTTTTTTGTGTCTAATTCGCATATATATCACCATTTCCCTTGATTTTCTTGACTGTATATCTCTTAAATGTCAACATATACATGTGTGATTTAGTTTACGAAGATTTTTCAATGCCGAGAACCTCGATCAGAGAGTAAAAAAGGCGTAAGGTTCACAATGGTGTAAAATTAAAATGGGATATATCGGGCTAGGATTCGAGTTACAGGAACAAGGGCCAAACCAACCACCCACGAATGGAATCATCGAGCAAAAACACTTGACAACCTCCTAGAAGCTGCTTTTCTTGCCACCAGACCTTTCTCCATCAATTAGGAATCTGATGCCGTCACTAAACACATTCCTTAAATTTTAGCCATTTGTTGAGTGTTTTTTTTTGTGTCTAATCCGCATATATATCACCATTGCCGTTGATTTTCTTGACTGTATATCTCTTAAATGTCAACATATACACGTGTGAATTAGTTTACGAAGATTTTTCAATGCCGAGAACCTCCATCAGAGAGTAAAAAAGGCGTAAGGTTCACAATGGTGTAAAATTAAAATGGGATATACCGGGCTAGGATTCGAGTTACAGGAACAAGGGACAAACCAACTTTCCAAGAATGGAATCGTCGAGAGAATACACTTGACAACCTCCTAGAAGCAGCTTTTTCTTGCCACCAGACCTTTCTCCATCAATTACGTATTTGATGCCATCACTAAACAAATTCCTTAAATTGTAGCCATTTGTTGAGTGTTTTTTTTTTGTGTCTAATCCGCATATATATCAGCATTTCCCTTGATTTTCTTGACTGTATATCTCTTAAATGTCAACATATACATGTGTGATTTAGTTTACGAATATTTTTCAATGCCGAGAACCTCGATCAGAGAGTAAAAAAGGCGTAAGGTTCACAATGGTGTAAAATTAAAATGGGATATACCGGGCTAGGATTCGAGTTACAGGAACAAGGGCCAAACCAGCCACCCAAGAATGGAATCGTCGAGCGAAAACACTTGGCAACCTTCTAGAAGCAGCTTTTTCTTACCACCAGACCTTTCTCCATCAATTAGAAATCTGATGCCGTCACTAAACACATTCCTTAAATTTTAGCCATTTGTTGAGTGTTTTTTTTGTGTCTAATCCACATATATATCACCATTGCCGTTGATTTTCGTGACTGTATATCTCTTAAATGTCAACATATACACGTGTGATTCAGTTTACGAAGATTTTTCAATGCCGAGAACCTAGATCAGAGGGTAAAAAAGGCGTAAGGTTCACAATGGTGTAAAATTAAAAGGAGATATACCGGGCTAGGATTCAAGTTACAGGAACAAGGGCCAAACCAACTACCCAAGAATGGAATCATCGAGCAAAAACACTTGACAACCTCCTAGAAACAGCTTTTCTTGCCCCTAGACTTTTCTCCATCAATTAGGAATCGGATGCCGTCACTAAACACATTCCTTAAATTGTAGCCTTTTGTTGAGTGTTTTTTTTGGTGTCTAATCCGCATATATATCACCATTGCCCTTGATTTTCTTGACTGTATATCTCTTAAATGTCAGCATATACATGTGTGATTTAGTCTACGAAGATTTTTCAATGCCGAGAACCTCGATTAGAGAGTAAAAAAGGCGTAAGGTTCACAATGGTGTAAAATTAAAATGGGAAATACCGGGCTAGGATTCGAGTTACAGGAACAAGGGCCAAACCAGCCACCCAAGAATGGAATCGTCGAGCGAAAACACTTGACAACCTTCTAGAAGCAGCTTTTTCTTACCACCAGACCTTTCTCCATCAATTAGGAATCTGATGCCGTCACTAAACACATTCCTTAAATTGTAGCCATTTGTTGAGTGTTTTTTTGTGTCTAATCCACATATATATCACCATTGCCCTTGATTTTCTTGACTGTATATCTCTTAAATGTCAGCATATACATGTGTCATTCAGTCTACGAAGATTTTTCAATGCCGAGAACCTCGATCAGAGAGTAAAAAAGGCGTAAGGTTCACAATGGTGTAAAATTAAAATGGGATATACCGGGCTAGGATTCGAGTTACAGGAACAAGGGCCAAACCAGCCACCCAAGAATGGAATCGTCGAGCGAAAACACTTGACAACCTTCTAGAAGCAGCTTTTTCTTACCACCAGACCTTTCTCCATCAATTAGAAATCTGATTCCGTCACTAAACACATTCCTTAAATTTTAGCCATTTGTTGAGTGTTTTTTTTTGTGTCTAATCCACATATATATCACCATTGCCGTTGATTTTCGTGACTGTATATCCCTTAAATGACAACATATACACGTGTGATTCAGTTTACGAAGATTTTTCAATGCCGAGAACCTCGATCAGAGAGTAAAAAAGGCGTAAGGTTCACAATGGTGTAAAATTAAAATGGGATATACCGGGCTAGGATTCGAGTTACAGGAACAAGGGCCAAACCAACTTCCCAAGAATGGAATCGTCGAGAGAATACACTTGATAACCTCCTAGAAGCAGCCTTTTCTTGCCACCAGACCTTTCTCCATCAATTACGTATCTGATGCCATCACTAAACAAATTCCTTAAATTATAGCCATTTGTTGAGTGTTTTTTTTTGTGTCTAATCCGCATATATATCACCATTTCCCTTGATTTTCTTGACTGTATATCTCTTAAATGTCAACATATACATGTGTGATTTAATTTACGAAGATATTTCAATGCCGAGAACCTCGATCAGAGAGTAAAAAAGGTGTAAGGTTCACAATGGTGTAAAATTAAAATGGGATATACCGGGATAGGATTCGAGTTACAGGAACAAGGGCCAAACCAACCACCCACGAATGGAATCGTCGAGCGAAAACACTTGACAACCTCCTAGAAGCAGCTTTTCTTGCCACCAGACCTTTCTCCATCAATTAGGAATCTGATGCCGTCACTAAACACATTCCTTAAATTGTAGCCATTTGTTGAGTGTTTTTTTGGTGTCTAATCCGCATATGTATCACCAGTCTCCTTGATTTTCTTGACTGTATATCTCTTAAATGTCAACATATATACGTGTGATTTAGTTTACGAAGATTTTTCAATGCCGAGAACCTAGATCAGAGGGTAAAAAAGGCGTAAGGTTCACAATGGTGTAAAATTAAAATGAGATATACCGGGCTAGGATTCGAGTTACAGGAACAAGGGCCAAACCAACTACCCAAGAATGGAATCGTCGAGCGAAAACACTTGACAACCTCCTAGAAACAGCTTTTTCTTACCACCAGACCTTTCTCCATCAATTAGGAATCTGATGCCGTCACTAAACACATTCCTTAAATTTTAGCCATTTGTTGAGTGTTTTTTTTTTGTGTCTAATCCACAGATATATCACCATTGCCGTTGATTTTCTTGACTGTTTATCTCTTAAATGTCAACATATACACGTGTGATTTAGTTTGCGAAGATTTTTCAATGCCGAGAACCTCGATCAGAGAGTAAAAAAGGCGTAAGGTTCACAATGGTGTAAAATTAAAATGGGATATACCGGGCTAGGATTCGAGTTACAGGAACAAGGGCCAAACCAACTACCCAAGAATGGAATCGTCGAGAGAATACACTTGACAACCTCCTAGAAGCAGCTTTTTCTTGCCACCAGACCTTTCTCCATCAACTACGTATTTGATGCCATCACTAAACAAATTCCTTAAATTGTAGCCATTTGTTGAGTGTTTTTTTTTGTGTCTAATTCGCATATATATCACCATTTCCCTTGATTTTCTTGACTGTATATCTCTTAAATGTCAACATATACATGTGTGATTTAGTTTACGAAGATTTTTCAATGCCGAGAACCTCGATCAGAGAGTAAAAAAGGCGTAAGGTTCACAATGGTGTAAAATTAAAATGGGATATATCGGGCTAGGATTCGAGTTACAGGAACAAGGGCCAAACCAACCACCCACGAATGGAATCATCGAGCAAAAACACTTGACAACCTCCTAGAAGCGGCTTTTCTTGCAACCAGACCTTTCTCCATCAATTAGGAATCTGATGCCGTCACTAAACACATTCCTTAAATTTTAGCCATTTGTTGAGTGTTTTTTTTTGTGTCTAATCCACATATATATCACCATTGCCGTTGATTTTCTTGACTGTATATCTCTTAAATGTCAACATATACACGAGTGAATTAGTTTACGAAGATTTTTCAATGCCGAGAACCTCGATCAGAGAGTAAAAAAGGCGTAAGGTTCACAATGGTGTAAAATTAAAATGGGATATAACGGGCTAGGATTCGAGTTACAGGAACAAGGGACAAACCAACTTTCCAAGAATGGAATCGTTGAGAGAATACACTTGACAACCTCCTAGAAGCAGCTTTTTCTTGCCACCAGACCTTTCTCCATCAATTACGTATTTGATGCCATCACTAAACAAATTCCTTAAATTGTAGCCATTTGTTGAGTGTTTTTTTTTTGTGTCTAATCCGTATATATATCACCATTTCCCTTGATTTTCTTGACTGTATATCTCTTAAATGTCAACATATACATGTGTGATTTAGTTTACGAAGATTTTTCAATGCCGAGAACCTCGATCAGAGAGTAAAAAAGGCGTAAGGTTCACAATGGTGTAAAATTAAAATGGGATATATCGGGCTAGGATTCGAGTTACAGGAACAAGGGCCAAACCAACCACCCACGAATGGAATCATCGAGCAAAAACACTTGACAACCTCCAAGAAGCAGCTTTTCTTGCCACCAGACCTTTCTCCATCAATTAGGAATCTGATGCCGTCAGTAAACACATTCCTTAAATTTTAGCCATTTGTTGAGTGTTTTTTTTGTGTCTAATCCACATATATATCACCATTGCCGTTGATTTTCTTTACTGTATATCTCTTAAATGTCAACATATACACGTGTGATTTAGTTTACGAAGATTTTTCAATGCCGAGAACCTCGATCAGAGATTAAAAAAGGCGTAAGGTTCACAATGGTGTAAAATTAAAATGGGATATACCGGGCTAGGATTCGAGTTACAGGAACAAGGGCCAAACCAACTTCCCAAGAATGGAATCGTCGAGAGAATACACTTGACAACCTCCTAGAAGCAGCTTTTTCTTGCCACCAGACCTTTCTCCATCAATTACGTATCTGATGCCATCACTAAACAAATTCCTTAAATTGTAGCCATTTGTTGAGTGTTTTTTTTTTGTGTCTAATCCGCATATATATCACCATTTCCCTTGATTTTCTTGACTGTATATCTCTTAAATGTCAACATATACATGTGTGATTTAGTTTACGAAGATTTTTCAATGCCGAGAACCTCGATCAGAGAGTAAAAAAGGCGTAAGGTTCACAATGGTGTAAAATTAAAATGGGATATATCGGGCTAGGATTCGAGTTACAGGAACAAGGGCCAAACCAACCACCCACGAATGGAATCGTCGAGCAAAAACACTTGACAACCTCCTAGAAGCAGCTTTTCTTGCCACCAGACCTTTCTCCATCAATTAGGAATCTGATGCCGTCACTAAACACATTCCTTAAATTGTAGCCATTTGTTGAGTGTTTTTTTTTTTGTGTCTAATCCGCATATGTATCACCAGTGTCCTTGATTTTCTTGACTGTATATCTCTTAAATGTCAACATATACACGTGTGATTTAGTTTACGAAGATTTTTCAATGCCGAGAACCTAGATCAGAGGGTACAAAAGGCGTAAGGTTCACAATGGTGTAAAATTAAAATGAGATATACCGGGCTAGGATTCGAGTTACAGGAACAAGGGCCAAACCAACTACCCAAGAATGGAATCGTCGATCGAAAACACTTGACAACCTCCTAGAAACAGCTTTTTCTTACCACCAGACCTTTCTCCATCAATTAGGAATCTGATGCCGTCACTAAACACATTCCTTAAATTGTAGCCATTTGTTGAGTGTTTTTTTTGTGTCTAATCCACATATATATCACCATTGCCCTTGATTTTCTTGACTGTATATCTCTTAAATGTCAGCATATACATGTGTGATTTAGTCTACGAAGATTTTTCAATGCCGAGAACCTCGGTCAGAGAGTAAAAAAGGCGTAAGGTTCACAATGGTGTAAAATTAAAATGGGATATACCGGGCTAGGATTCGAGTTACAGGAACAAGGGCCAAACCAGCCACCAAAGAATGGAATCGTCGAGCGAAAACACTTGACAACCTTCTAAAAGCAGCTTTTTCTTACCACCAGACCTTTCTCCATCAATTAGGAATCTGATGCCGTCACTAAACACATTCCTCAAATTTTAGCCATTTGTTGAGTGCTTTTTTTGTGTCTAATCCACATATATATCACCATTGTCGTTGATTTTCTTGACTGTATATCTCTTAAATGTCAACATATACACGTGTGATTTAGTTTACGAAGATTTTTCAATGCCGAGAACCTCGATCAGAGAGTAAAAATGGCGTAAGGTTCACTATGGTGTAAAATTAAAATGGGATATACCGGGCTAGGATTCGAGTTACAGGAACAAGGGCCAAACCAGCCACCCAAGAATGGAATCGTCGAGCGAAAACACTTGACAACCTTCTAGAAGCAGCTTTTTCTTACCACCAGACCTTTCTCCATCTATTAGGAATCTGATGCCGTCACTAAACACATTCCTTAAATTGCAGCCATTTGTTGAGTGTTTTTTTTGTGTCTAATCCGCATATATATCACCATTGCCGTTGATTTTCTTGACTGTATATCTCTTAAATGTCAACATATACACGTGTGATTTAGTTTACGAAGATTTTTTAATGCCGAGAACCTAGATCAGAGGGTAAAAAAGGCGTATGGTTCACAATGGTGTAAAATTAAAATGAGATATACCGGGCTAGGATTCGAGTTACAGGAACAAGGGCCAAACCAACTACCCAAGAATGGAATCGTCGAGCGAAAACACTTGACAACCTCCTAGAAACAGCTTTTTCTTACCACCAGACCTTTCTCCATCAATTAGGAACCTGATGCCGTCACTAAACACATTCCTTAAATTGTAGCCATTTGTTGAGTGTTTTTTTTTTTGTGTCTTATCCACATATATATCACCATTGCCCTTGATTTTCTTGACTGTATATCTCTTAAATGTCAGCATATTCATGTGTGATTTAGTCTACGAAGATTTTTCAATGCCGAGAACCTCGATCAGAGAGTAAAAAAGGCGTAAGGTTCACAATGGTGTAAAATTAAAATGGGATATACCGGGCTAGGATTCGAGTTACAGGAACAAGGGCCAAACCAGCCACCCAAGAATGGAATCGTCGAGCGAAAACACCTTACAACCTTCTAGAAGCAGCTTTTTCTTACCACCAGACCTTTCTCCATCTATTAGGAATCTGATGCCGTCACTAAACACATTCCTTAAATTGCAGCAATTTGTTGAGTGTTTTTTTTTTTGTGTCTAATCCGCATATATATCACCATTGCCGTTGATTTTCTTGACTGTATATATCTTAAATGTCAACATATACACGTGTGATTTAGTTTACGAAGATTTTTCAATGCCGAGAACCTAGATCAGAGGGTAAAAAAGGCGTAAGGTTCACAATGGTGTAAAATTAAAATGAGATATACCGGGCTAGGATTCGAGTTACAGGAACAAGGGCCAAACCAACTACCCAAGAATGGAATCGTCGAGCGAAAACACTTGACAACCTCCTAGAAACAGCTTTTTCTTACCACCAGACCTTTCTCCATCAATTAGGAACCTGATGCCGTCACTAAACACATTCCTTAAATTGTAGCCATTTGTTGAGTGTTTTTTTTTTGTGTCTTATCCACATATATATCACCATTGCCCTTGATTTTCTTGACTGTATATCTCTTAAATGTCAGCATCTTCATGTGTGATTTAGTTTACGAAGATTTTTCAATGCCGAGAACCTAGATCAGAGGGTAAAAAAGGCGTAAGGTTCACAATGGTGTAAAATTAAAATGAGATATACCGGGCTAGGATTCGAGTTACAGGAACAAGGGCCAAACCAACTACCCAAGAATGGAATCGTCGAGCGAAAACACTTGACAACCTCCTAGAAACAGCTTTTTCTTACCACCAGACCTTTCTCCATCAATTAGGAATCTGATGCCGTCACTAAACACATTCCTTAAATTGTAGCCATTTGTTGAGTGTTTTTTTTGTGTCTAATCCACATATATATCACCATTGCCCTTGATTTTCTTGACTGTATATCTCTTAAATGTCAGCATATTCATGTGTGATTTAGTCTACGAAGATTTTTCAATGCCGAGAACCTCGATCAGAGAGTAAAAAAGGCGTAAGGTTCACAATGGTGTAAAATTAAAATGGGATATACCGGGCTAGGATTCGAGTTACAGGAACAAGGGCCAAACCAGCCACCCAAGAATGGAATCGTCGAGCGAAAACACTTGACAACCTTCTAAAAGCAGCTTTTTCTTACCACCAGACCTTTCTCCATCTATTAGGAATCTGATGCCGTCACTAAACACATTCCTTAAATTGCAGCCATTTGTTGAGTGTTTTTTTTTTGTGTCTAATCCGCATATATATCACCATTTCCGTTGATTTTCTTGACTGTATATCTCTTAAATGTCAACATATACACGTGTGATTTAGTTTACGAAGATTTTTCAATGCCGAGAACCTCGATCAGAGAGTAAAAAAGGCGTAAGGTTCACAATGGTGAAAAATTAAAATGGGATATACCGGGCTAGGATTCGAGATGAACAAGAGCCAAACCAACCACCTAAGAATGAAATCGTCAAGCGAAAACACTTGACAACCTCCTAGAAGCAGCTTTTCTTGCCACCAGACCTTTCTCCATCAATTAGGAATCTGATGCCGTCACTAAACACATTCCTTAAATTGTAGCCATTTGTTGAGTGGTTTTTTTTGGTATCTAATGCGCATATATATCACCATTGTCCTTGATTTTCTTGACCGTATATCTCTTAAATGTCAACATATACACGTGTGATTTAGTTTAAGAAGAACTTTCAATGCCGAGAACCTCGATCAGAGAGTAAAAAAGGCGTAAGGTTCACAATGGTGTAAAATTAAAATGGGATATACCGGGCTAGGATTCGAGTTACAGGAACAAGGGCCAAACCAACTACCCAAGAATGGAATCGTCGAGAGAATACACTTGACAACCTCCTAGAAGCAGCTTTTTCTTGCCACCAGACCTTTCTCCATCAATTAGGTATCTGATGCCATCACTAAACAAATTCCTTAAATTGTAGCCATTTGTTGAGTGTTTTTTTTTTTGTGTCTAAACCGCATATATATCACCATTTCCCTTGATTTTCTTGACTGTATATCTCTTAAATGTCAACATATACACGTGTGATTTAGTTTACGAAGATTTTTCAATGCCGAGAACCTCGATCAGAGAGTAAAAAAGGTGTAAGGTTCACAATGGTGTAAAATTAAAATGGGATATACCGGGCTAGGATTCGAGTTACAGGAACAAGGGCCAAACCAACCACCCACGAACGGAATCGTCGAGCGAAAACACTTGACAACCTCCTAGAAGCAGCTTTTCTTGCCACCAGACCTTTCTCCATCAATTAGGAATCTGATGCCGTCATTAAACACATTCCTTAAATTGTAGCCATTTGTTGAGTGTTTTTTTTGGTGTCTAATCCGCATATGTATCACCAGTGTCCTTGATTTTCTTGACTGTATATCTCTTAAATGTCAACATATACACGTGTGATTTAGTTTACAAAGATTTTTCAATGCCGAGAACCTAGATCAGAGGGTAAAAAAGGCGTAAGGTTCACAATGGTGTAAAATTAAAATGAGATATACCGGGCTAGGATTCGAGTTACAGGAACAAGGGCCAAACCAACTACCCAAGAATGGAATCGTCGAGCGAAAACACTTGACAACCTCCTAGAAACAGCTTTTCTTGCCCCCAGACCTTTCTCCATCAATTAGGAATCGGATGCCGTCACTAAACACATTCCTTAAATTGTAGCCATTTGTTGAGTGTTTTTTTTTTGTGTCTAATCCGCATATATATCACCATTGCCCTTGATTTTCTTGACTGTATATCTCTTAAATGTCAACATATACATGTGTGATTTAGTCTACGAAGATTTTTCAATGCTGAGAACCTCGATCAGAGAGTAAAAAAGGCGTAAGGTTCACAATGGTGTAAAATTAAAATGGGATATACCGGGCAAGGATTCGAGTTAGAGGAACAAGGGCCAAACCAGCCACCCAAGAATGGAATCGTCGAGCGAAAACACTTGACAACCTTCTAGAAGCAGCTTTTTCTTACCACCAGACCTTTCTCCATCAATTAGGAATCTGATGCCGTCACTAAACACATTCCTTAAATTGTAGCCATTTGTTGAGTGTTTTTTTTGTGTCTAATCCACATATATATCACCATTGCCCTTGATTTTCTTGACTGTATATCTCTTAAATGTCAGCATATACATGTGTGATTTAGTCTACGAAGATTTTTCAATGCCGAGAACCTCGATCAGAGAGTAAAAAAGGCGTAAGGTTCACAATGGTGTAAAATTAAAATGGGATATACCGGGCTAGGATTCGAGATGAACAAGAGCCAAACCAACCACCTAAGAATGAAATCGTCAAGCGAAAACACTTGACAACCTCCTAGAAGCAGCTTTTCTTGCCACCAGACCTTTCTCCATCAATTAGGAATCTGATGTCGTCATTAAACACATTCCTTAAATTGTAGCCATTTGTTGAGTGTTTTTTTTGGTGTCTAATCCGCATATGTATCACCAGTGTCCTTGATTTTCTTGACTGTATATCTCTTAAATGTCAACATATACACGTGTGATTTAGTTTACAAAGATTTTTCAATGCCGAGAACCTAGATCAGAGGGTAAAAAAGGCGTAAGGTTCACAATGGTGTAAAATTAAAATGAGATATACCGGGCTAGGATTCGAGTTACAGGAACAAGGGCCAAACCAACTACCCAAGAATGGAATCGTCGAGCGAAAACACTTGACAACCTCCTAGAAACAGCTTTTCTTGCCCCCAGACCTTTCTCCATCAATTAGGAATCGGATGCCGTCACTAAACACATTCCTTAAATTGTAGCCATTTGTTGAGTGTTTTTTTTTTGTGTCTAATCCGCATATATATCACCATTGCCCTTGATTTTCTTGACTGTATATCTCTTAAATGTCAACATATACATGTGTGATTTAGTCTACGAAGATTTTTCAATGCTGAGAACCTCGATCAGAGAGTAAAAAAGGCGTAAGGTTCACAATGGTGTAAAATTAAAATGGGATATACCGGGCAAGGATTCGAGTTAGAGGAATAAGGGCCAAACCAGCCACCCAAGAATGGAATCGTCGAGCGAAAACACTTGACAACCTTCTAGAAGCAGCTTTTTCTTACCACCAGACCTTTCTCCATCAATTAGGAATCTGATGCCGTCACTAAACACATTCCTTAAATTGTAGCCATTTGTTGAGTGTTTTTTTTGTGTCTAATCCACATATATATCACCATTGCCCTTGATTTTCTTGACTGTATATCTCTTAAATGTCAGCATATACATGTGTGATTTAGTCTACGAAGATTTTTCAATGCCGAGAACCTCGATCAGAGAGTAAAAAAGGCGTAAGGTTCACAATGGTGTAAAATTAAAATGGGATATACCGGGCTAGGATTCGAGTTACAGGAACAAGGGCCAAACCAGCCACCCAAGAATGGAATCGTCGAGCGAAAACACTTGACAACCTTCTAGAAGCAGCTTTTTCTTACCACCAGACCTTTCTCCATCAATTAGGAATCTGATGCCGTCACTAAACACATTCCTTAAATTTTAGCCATTTGTTGAGTGTTTTTTTTGTGTCTAATCCACATATATATCACCATTGCCGTTGATTTTCTTGACTGTATATCTCTTAAATGTCAACATATACACGTGTGATTTAGTTTACGAAGATTTTTCAATGCCGAGAACCTCGATCAGAGAGTAAGAAAGGTGTAAGGTTCACAATGGTGTAAAATTAAAATGGGATATACCGGGCTAGGATTCGAGTTACAGGAACAATGGCCAAACCAGCCACCCAAGAATGGAATCGTCGAGCGAAAACACTTGACAACCTTCTAGAAGCATCTTTTCTTGCCACCAGACCTTTCTCTATCAATTAAGAATCTGATGCCGTCACTAAACACATTCCTTAAATTGTAACCATTTGTTGAGTGTTTTTTTTTTGGTGTCTAATCCGCATATATATCACCATTGTCCTTGATTTTCTTGACTGTATATCTCTTAAATGTCAACATATACACGTGTGATTTAGTTTACGAAGATTTTTCAATGCCGAGAACCTCGATCAGAGAGTAAAAAAGGCGTAAGGTTCACAATGGTGTAAAATTAAAATGGGATATACCGGGCTAGGATTCGAGTTACAGGAACAAGGGCCAAACCAGCCACCCAAGAATGGAATCGTCGAGCGAAAACACTTGACAACCTTCTAGAAGCATCTTTTCTTGCCACCAGACCTTTCTCTATCAATTAAGAATCTGATGCCGTCACTAAACACATTCCTTAAATTGTAACCATTTGTTGAGTGTTTTTTTTTTGGTGTCTAATCCGCATATATATCACCATTGTCCTTGATTTTCTTGACTGTATATCTCTTAAATGTCAACATATACACGTGTGATTTAGTTTACGAAGATTTTTCAATGCCGAGAACCTCGATCAGAGAGTAAAAAAGGCGTAAGGTTCACAATGGTGTAAAATTAAAATGGGATATACCGGGCTAGGATTCGAGTTACAGGAACAAGGGCCAAACCAGCCACCCAAGAATGGAATCGTCGAGCGAAAACACTTGACAACCTTCTAAAAGCAGCTTTTTCTTACCACCAGACCTTTCTCCATCTATTAGGAATCTGATGCCGTCACTAAACACATTCCTTAAATTGCAGCCATTTGTTGAGTGTTTTTTTTTGTGTCTAATCCGCATATATATCACCATTGCCGTTGATTTTCTTGACTGTATATCTCTTAAATGTCAACATATACACGTGTGATTTAGTTTACGAAGATTTTTCAATGCCGAGAACCTCGATCAGAGAGTAAAAAAGGCGTAAGGTTCACAATGGTGAAAAATTAAAATGGGATATACCGGGCTAGGATTCGAGATGAACAAGATCCAAACCAACCACCTAACAATGAAATCGTCAAGCGAAAACACTTGACAACCTCCTAGAAGCAGCTTTTCTTGCCACCAGACCTTTCTCCATCAATTAGGAATCTGATGCCGTCACTAAACACATTCCTTAAATTGTAGCCATTTGTTGAGTGGTTTTTTTTTGTCACACCCCCAAATTCCACACGCGGAGTATCACCGCTTGGAGGCGTGACTGACCAGGATCAAGCCACCAATCATATTGAACATAGTAAATATTAAATGTAAAACAACCAAACCAACATGAAAGGTGTTCAAAACATAAGTGTAAATTCAACGTTTAGCGGAAGCATAAATAAACCCAATCATAAGTAGTAATTCAAATGTTTAAATGTTGTTCATAACATCCACAATCTGTGCCCACAACGACCGTGCCTCCCGTGCAAGCTCCATAAGTACCTAAGGTCCTGCAAGGCATGTAACAGAGAGTCAACAACTAGTTGAGCGAGTTCACAGTGAGTTTGTTTAGTTATAGTGTTCATAGTGTAGTTCGTATGTTCATTTAGTAGTCATGTATCGTATGTATCGTATCGCGGCCCTCTAGGCATGTTTGCGAAGTATAGTGGGGATTTCCCATGTTTGCTAGACTAGGTATAGTAGTATCGCGGCCCTTCCTGGCATGTTTGCGAAGATTAGAGTATATAGTTCGCGGCCCTTCCTAGGCATGTGTGCGAAGATTAGAGTATATAGTTCGCGGCCCTTCCTAGGCATGTGTGCGAAGATTGTCATAATATCGCGGCCATCACTTGGCGTGTGTGCGAAGATCAGTTCAATTAGTATAACCAGTCTAGTCAGTTCTTATCCATAATCCTTCCTCTCCCTGGAATCATATATCTAAGTTCCATAAACTGAACGAATAAATAATCCAACCCATTCCCATCCTGGGAATCCCATGCCTTGGCTGTGTGAACTCACCTTGGTTTGCTCGGTATGCTAAGTGTATGCTCGCAAGTAATCAATCACGTCCTAAAGTATGCACGTATGTGAAATCAGTTTGTGTTCAAGTTGTGCATGTATAAACATGTAACACGTAATCACAATCATATACAAGATGGTTACACTTAACAGCAGTTAAATATTCCAGTTAACTTTTAACAGAATTAACTCAAGTTCCTGCACAGATCAGCTATCCGGCGAAACACACATGCTGACGAAACACAGATAATGGCGAAACACAGATATTGATGAAACACATAAGTTGGCGAAACACACGCTTGACGAAACACGTTCTGTTTCGTCGTGATCTTAATTGGCGAAACAGAATTCAATTTCGTCGATTACTCTTGGCGAAACACTTTCTGTTTCGCCGAGAGTTCTGTTTCGTCGGATGTCAGTTTCGCAGACATCAGATGCAGCAGTTACGAATATACACAGAACCCTAATCATGCTAGCAGCCGTCATCAATATCAGAAATCATACGAAGGTCAATGTGCATAACGAATCATCATAACTCAATCATCCAAGAATCATTGTCTAGCATAAACCCTAGTTTTTGTGTATAACATATTAATTTAACATACAACAATCATATCATTGAACCCTATCAAGGTGCTAACTTATATTCAGAATCAGAACATTATAACAATATCCAGAACCGAGCGTTTGATTGTATTAAGTTTCGCATAGAATGATTTATATCCAACTACAACATACATATCAAAATCTATAACATCAACATATTCTTATAATCACAGCAGTAACACACATCAACTATAAGCACAAGCACGGATCGAAATATCACAGAAACATGAACCGATTAACGAACACATACTAACCGAGATGTGAGAAAACACAATCGATCGCTAGGGATATCTTCGAGAAGCTCCTACTGCCGTCACCAAGGAGAGGATGGCTCTAGGGTTTCGGTTGTTATGATAAATGTGCGAAACTAAGGCTGCTACACGTTTTAAAACCCAAAATAACAAGCTGGGCCCGAACTGGGCTTTTGGCGAAACTGGGCTCGGCGAAACAGCCTGTTTCGTCGAGATGAGAATGGCGAAACATAATCTGTTTCGTCGTACATGACTATGGCGAAACACTGTTGTGTTTCGTCGGGTTCTTTTATAAGTTAAGCAGTTTATGTTTTACAAATAGCACACAAGTTATACCATCACACATAACCATGCAAACACAATGCATTTTATCATATCACAACTATACAATCAAAGTCAACGTGCATTAAATGCAAATGAAGGATGTCGGAATTTCGAGTTGTCACATTATCCCCAACTTGAAAGAAATTTCGTCCCGAAATTTAGCATGCGGTTACTGAGGAAGCTAATAGTGTGACGTTGTTTACCTGTTTCGTATCGCGGCTCCCCGAGCATGTATGCGAAGATTACTGGTTTTCCTGGGGTGTCACATTATCCCCCCGTTGATTTGGAATTTCGTCCCGAAATTCTGTATTGGTAGCTTCAGCCTCAGTAGTAGTTGCATTGGTTCCAAATAACTGGGGATATTTGAGTTCCATTTGATCTTCACGCTCCCAGGTGAACTCTGGGCCGCGGCGGGAGTTCCAACGAACTCGTACAAGATGGATTTTCGTGTTCTTGAGGACCTTAACATCCCGGTCCGTGATTTCAACAGGTTCCTCGACGAAGTGCAACCGCTCGTCGATAGTGAGTTCCTTCAAGGAAACTATGTAGGTCTCATCTGACGTACACTTCTTCAGATTCGACACGTGAAAGACGTTGTGAACTGCACTGAGTTCAGCTGGTAAGTTCAGTCTGTAGGCCACTTTGCCTATTTTCTCTGTAACTTCGAATGGTCCAACATATCGTGGATTTAGTTTACCGCGTTTGCCAAAACGAACCACACCCTTCCAGGGCGAAACTTTGAGTAGCGCTCGATCCCCAACTTGGAATTCGAGTAGTTTCCTGTCTAAATCAGCGTATGCTTTCTGACGGTCGCGAGCTGCCGCCATGCGTTGTCGTATTTGTGCAATCTTTTCAGTAGTATCAACTACCATTTCTGGACCTGTGATTTGACTTTCTCCCACCTCTGCCCAACAGAGAGGTGACCGGCACTTACGCCCGTACAGTGCCTCGAATGGTGCAGCTTTAATGCTTGTGTGGTAGCTGTTATTGTATGAAAATTCCACAAGTGGCAAATGTTTTTCCCAACCATTGCCAAAGTCAATTACGCACGCCCGAAGCATGTCTTCTAGAGTTTGAATAGTGCGCTCAGACTGCCCATCTGTCTGAGGATGATAAGCTGTGCTCATGTCTAATCGAGAGCCAAAAGATTTGTGCATTGCTTGCCACAGTTCTGAAGTAAAACGTGCGTCTCGATCAGAGATGATAGAGGTTGGCACACCGTGCCTGGAGACCACTTCTTTCAAGTAGATGTCTGCTAGTGTAGAGAACTTGTCTGTTTCTTTGATGACCAAGAAGTGAGCAGACTTTGTGAGTCGATCCACGATCACCCAAATAGTATCATTTCCGCGCTGAGATCTAGGTAGGCCAGTAACAAAATCCATGGAAATTTGCTCCCATTTCCATTGTGGTATCTCAGGTTGTTGGAGTGGTCCTGACGGTTTCTGATATTCTGCCTTGACTCTCGCACAAGTCAAGCATTTGCTAACGTATGTGGCTATGTGGGCCTTCATGCTAGGCCACCAATATGTAGTTTTGATGTCGTGGTGCATTTTATCCGCACCTGGATGTACCGAGTAGCGAGACTTATGAGCTTCATCCATTACCAGCTCGCGTAGGTTGCCGTACAGTGGGACCCAAATGCGTCCTGTGACATAATAAGCACCATCTTCCTTCTGTTCTAAACGTTGCCTTGAGCCGCGTAGGGCTTCAGCCCTGACATTTTCTGGTTTCAATGCTTCTATCTGAGCATCTCGTATCTGGGAAGGAAGGCTAGACTGTATGGTGAGTTGTAAGGCTCGCACGCGCTTAGGCGCAGTGTCTTTTTGACTGAGGGCGTCAGCCACAACATTGGCTTTGCCTGGGTGGTACCTGATTGAGCATTCGTAGTCGTTTAGCAGTTCGACCCATCGTCGCTGTCGCATATTCAGCTCTTTCTGTTTGAAGATATGTTCGAGGCTTCTGTGGTCGGTGTAGATAGCACATTTGGTACCGTACAAGTAGTGTCGCCATATCTTAAGTGCAAACAACCGCTCCCAGCTCTAAATCATGCGTAGTGTAGTTTCGTTCGTGGATCTTAAGCTGGCGCGAAGCATAAGCAATCACTTTATCCCTTTGCATCAATACACATCCAAGACCTTGGATGGATGCGTCGCAGTAGACTACGAAATCGTCTGTGCCTTCAGGCAGTGAGAGGATAGGTGCGCTACAGAGTCTATCCTTTAAGTGTTGGAACGCTGTTTCCTATGCATTACCCCAACGATAAACAACACCCTTCTGCGTCAACAGTGTAAGCGGCTGAGCAATCTTTGAGAAGTCTTTGATGAACCTTCTGTAATAACCCGCCAAACCCAAGAATTGGCGTATTTCGGTTGGTGTGCGAGGCGCAGGCCAGTTCTTAATCGAATCTACCTTGGATGGATCTACATGAATCCCATCCTTGTTCACCACGTGGCCTAAGAAGTGGACTTCACGAAGCCAGAAGTCACATTTAGAAAACTTAGCGTATAGCTGTTCCGTTCGTAGAAGTTCCAGTATAAGTCGTAGATGCTGCTCGTGCTCCTCCTGACTTTTCGAATAAATCAGGATGTCGTCGATGAAAACAATGACGAACTTGTCGAGGTAGGGTTTGCACACCCTGTTCATAAGATCCATAAATACAGCAGGCGCGTTCGTTAGCCCGAATGGCATGACCATAAACTCGTAGTGGCCGTAGCGTGTTCTGAACGCTGTTTTGGAGACGTCCTCATCCCGGACTCTCAGCTGATGATATCCTGACCTTAAGTCTATCTTGGAGTAGTAGCTCGACCCTTGCAGCTGGTCAAATAGATCATCTATGCGCGGAAGAGGATAACGATTCTTGATCGTCACCTTGTTGAGTTCACGGTAGTCTATACACATCCTGAACGTACCGTCTTTCTTCTTTACGAATAACACTGGAGCTCCCCAAGGCGAAGAGCTAGGACGTATAAAACCCTTTTCCAAGAGTTCTTGTAGCTGCTTTGACAGTTCTTCCAATTCAGTTGGAGCTAAACGATAAGGTGCTCGAGCTATAGGTGCTGCTCCTGGAGCTAGCTCGATCTGGAACTCGACCTGGCGACGAGGCGGTAACCCAGGTAATTCCTCAGGAAACACTTGAGGAAAGTCACGTACTACAGGAATATCTTCAATCTTTTTCTCTTTCTTCGCGGTATCTGTAACAAGAGCTAAAACAGCTGTGTGGCCCTTACGTAAACACTTCTGAGCCCTCAAGAAAGAAATGATGCCACTCACGACACCACTCTTGTCGCCTTGAACTTCGAGAGGTTCTTCACCAGAACGTGGAATACGAATGGTCTTCTCCTTGCATAGGATCTCTGTTTGTTGTTGGGATAACCAGTCCATACTAATGACGATGTCGAAACTATCGCAACGCTGGGGTCATTCCTAGTATCACTCTGACCAATCACGAACACTCGACCCCTGGCACCATTGCCGTCGTTATTACCCCCGTTGTTGTCTTCACCAGTTCTCGTTTCCTTGGTTGTGGTTCTAGCTCTGGTTCTGGTTCAACCGTGGGCAGTGTACTTCGAAGTGACCTTCAACATCATCTGATAACATCTCTCGTTTCCCTGCTGTTGCCGCCGATTCTATAGATCTTGTGGCTGTTGTTGTTGGTTCTGATTTGCAGGACGTGAGTTTCTACCATCTTTGGTTCTATGACCAAGCTTGTTGCATTATTGACAATGATTGCGTTTGCCCTGCCCGCTATGGTGCAGGTTACATCGTTTGCGCTTAGGGTGGTTTCCCTTGTATCCACCCTGCCCTTGAATACTAAATGGTTGCTGTCCAGGACTTTGGTTGTCATTGATCTTTCGCTGCTGTGCCTAGGACGGATTCGTAGTCGAACCCTTGCTAGAGGTTCCATCCCACTTTCATTGGTTGTCACTGAGGGTAGCAAAAGTAGTTGAAGTAGTAGTGGTAGTAGTATCGCTGATACGTTGAGGCAGCTTGTTCTGTCCCACTGCCTGGTTTGTGAGACGATGAAAAGATGAGTAACATCTTGAATAGTAGCAAGTTTAGCCGTCTTCACATGGTTTTGAATTCCTGGTACTAAGCCTTTGAGGTACAGCTCAAAGCTCTTTATGGGAGGATCCACCATAGTTGGACACGAAATTGTCAGTTTGTTGGATCGTTATCATGCACGCTTCTATCTCTGACCCCGTCATCTTCATGTTAAAGGACTCCACTTCCAACTTGAGGATGTCATCATAACTATTGTATTCACGTTTGATAGGTTCCTTAAAATCATTCCATGGGGTGGTATAGCAGCCGCCAGCCCCAGTGTCGTAACTTGCGCGTTCCACCAAGTTTGCGCAGTGCCTTCGAGAATATCAGTGGCATATTTCACCTTACGAGCCTCGGGTCATTCACACACTCGAAGACCGATTCAAGTTCCTCGAACTAATGGAGGAGTATAACAGCTCCTTCAGTGTTGTTGAAAGTAGTAGGACGACAGTCCATAGAAGTCTTGTAGGTGCAACAGATGGCTGAGCGTGTTGACTTGTCGTGTACGTAAGAGTAATCAAAATTAAGCACAAGTGTTGAGTTACGAGAGTAGGATCTAAAGATCCTAGAGTAAGTAGTGATGGCAGGTTACACCTCCTGCCTGGGCAGCTGCGAGTGCTGCAGTAACTTGTTCAGTGATCGAAGCCGCCAACTGGGCTTGAGTTAGGTTAGCGCGTCCACTCATGATCTTGATATCAAGGAGAACATGAGTGAGAGAGGTTTGCGAAAGTGCAATGTCAGTAGAGAGAGTGAGCACACAAGTGTTCTCTAGCAGTAGCAAATAGTAGGCAATGTAATCTAAGCATACCGCGAGCAAAGTTCTATGTAGTTCTAGCAAGTACGCAATAATCATAAACCTTATTACCTAGGATGTTGAGTCTTGCACGTGGAGCGAGGCGTCGTTGTGGATCGTTGAGCACTGTACTGGTTATAGTCTGGTTTTAATAAAAACGTTTTCCCCTTATTAAAACCGAGTTCACTATAACCAATGGCTCTGATTTTTTTTTGTCACACCCCCAAATTCCACACGCGGAGTATCACCGCTTGGAGGCGTGACTGACCAGGATCAAGCCACCAATCATATTGAACATAGTAAATATTAAATGTAAAACAACCAAACCAACATGAAAGGTGTTCAAAACATAAGTGTAAATTCAACGTTTAGCGGAAGCATAAATAAACCCAATCATAAGTAGTAATTCAAATGTTTAAATGTTGTTCATAACATCCACAATCTGTGCCCACAACGACCGTGCCTCCCGTGCAAGCTCCATAAGTACCTAAGGTCCTGCAAGGCATGTAACAGAGAGTCAACAACTAGTTGAGCGAGTTCACAGTGAGTTTGTTTAGTTATAGTGTTCATAGTGTAGTTCGTATGTTCATTTAGTAGTCATGTATCGTATGTATCGTATCGCGGCCCTCTAGGCATGTTTGCGAAGTATAGTGGGGATTTCCCATGTTTGCTAGACTAGGTATAGTAGTATCGCGGCCCTTCCTGGCATGTTTGCGAAGATTAGAGTATATAGTTCGCGGCCCTTCCTAGGCATGTGTGCGAAGATTAGAGTATATAGTTCGCGGCCCTTCCTAGGCATGTGTGCGAAGATTGTCATAATATCGCGGCCATCACTTGGCGTGTGTGCGAAGATCAGTTCAATTAGTATAACCAGTCTAGTCAGTTCTTATCCATAATCCTTCCTCTCCCTGGAATCATATATCTAAGTTCCATAAACTGAACGAATAAATAATCCAACCCATTCCCATCCTGGGAATCCCATGCCTTGGCTGTGTGAACTCACCTTGGTTTGCTCGGTATGCTAAGTGTATGCTCGCAAGTAATC
>JARYGA010049005.1:0-33066 GCA_030545235.1 Helianthus tuberosus | reverse complement strand
TCGTTTAAACCAGCAATCTGTGGATTCCGATGATAACTGATCTGTGATTTCGAATTTTGTGTGTTTGTGTCTACAAAGAAATCTGAATTGGCTAATTGATAGTTCTGGGATCTGTGCTTGAATTGTGGCTTCTGCTTCCAAGATCGTTGAGGATGTCGCGGTGGTTTGATGGAGGTGTCGGGGTGTTTGTTAGCCGTTGGTGGCGGTGGTGGTGGTGGTGGTGCTGGGTGTAGGTGTTGAATGATTTAATGGGTTGAAGAGATGAATGTCTGTATATGTATATATATATTTAATATATAATTAATTAAAAGAATAAATTAAAATGACCAAACTACCCCTGCACGAAAGGACAAAAAAGAGACCCTAAAACAGTCAAAAAATGAGAAATTTTGAGTTTTGGACTAAAATGACAATAAAATGCAAACCACATGGACCCAGATGTAATAAATTTGAGATTTGGACTAAAGTGGCAAAACTGGCAAAATCACAAGGACCAAAATGGCAGTTTACTCAAAAAAAAAAAAAAAAAAAAAAAAAAAAAAAAAAAAAAAAAAAAAAAAAATAGGGACTCGAACCGAACAGCCATATGGATAAACCCATAAAAATTCTCTTCTCATTTTTCATGAATTCTGGAGTTTCATAATCTACAAACTCAATTCATTCGTTCATATTCATATATTTCTCATTAGCATTGAATTCATCCCTGATGCAGATACTAATTCATCAAAACGTGTTCGCCACAACAATTACCAAGCAATGTTCGTCAAGCTTCAGCATTTAGATACAAATTGCATCCCAATTATCCATTCAGTCAAAACCTCAAAAACCCACGACATCAATGGTGGAGTTTCAGTTCATCTCCCACGCAACCGTACCCAAACAGAATTGGAACAAAAACTCATCAAGAAACACCAAATCCCACCTCAAAAACCACCCGAATTCTACGAAAACGTTGTGTTTAATAAGCCGAAAACGAACCCAGATGGGCCAGTTAAAAGTTTGAAAGAAAAGGGTGCAGCTGAAAACTGTAGGGGTGGAAAGGGAGACGTGCACACCAAGTGTTCGACGAAATGTGTGAGTGGGAATGCAGTTGTGAAGAAAGTGCACACCAGGTGTTTGATGAAATGGGCGAGGTATGGCGGGTGTATACCTGCCATATTGGAAGCTCTGGAAAGAGTTAGTGATTTGGACGAAGCGTTTAAAGCGTGGGAAGCGAGGATAAGTAAGAAGGAAATGACGATAATCTTGAAGGAGCAAGAGGTTTGGCAACGGGCTTTGGAGATTTTCGAGTGGTTTAAGACAGAAGGGTGTTACGAGGTGAATGTAATTCATTACAATGTGATGATTAGGGTTCTCGGAAGAGCTCGACGATGGGTTGAACTTGAGACGTTGATAGACGAAATGGAGAAGAATGGAATCGAATGCATAAACTCTACGTTTGGAACTTTGATTGATGTTTATAGTAAAGGTGGAATAAGAGAGAAAGCAATGCATTGGTTGGATGTAATGAAGAAGAGAGATATCGAACCCGATGAGGTGACTATGGGGATTGTCGTTCAAATGTACAAAACTGCCAGACAGTTTGAAAAGGCTGAGACTTTTTTTAAAAACTGGTCAGTGTGTAATATTAGTAAACCAACAAAGTTTGCAGCTTCGGGTGTTGATAATCTTTGTTTAAGCTCGCATACGTATAATACATTGATTGATACTTACGGGAAAGCTGGAAGACTAAAAGATGCATCTGATACGTTTGATCAAATGCTTAGAGTAGGTATAGTCCCGAACACAGTGACATTTAACACAATGATTCACATGTTTGGTAATCATGGCCGGTTAGAGGAAATTGCATCGTTGATGCAGAAAATGGAACAACTACAATGCGTACCCGATACAAGAACATATAACATACTTATTTCGCTTCATGTTAAGCATGACAATATCATTGTGGCAAAAGGGTACTTTAAAAAGATGCAAGAAGCGTCTCTTGAGCCCGATGTTGTGAGTTACCGTACACTTTTATACGCTTTTTCAACAAGACGTATGGTTAGTGAAGCAGAAGAACTTGTAAAAGAGATGAATGAAAGAGGTGACGAGATAGATGAATTCACGCAATCTTCGATTACCAGAATGTACATCGAGTCTGGTATGCTTGAAAAGTCGTGGTTATGGTTTTATCGGTTTCATATACGAGGGAAGATGGGTCCCGAGTGTTACGCTGCGAATATCGATGCGTTTGGTGAACGTGGACATGTTTTGGAAGCGGAGAAAGTTTTCGAAAGTTGTCGGGAACGAAGAAATCCAACCGTTCTCGAGTTCAATGTCATGATCAAAGCTTACGGGATTAACAAAATGTACGATGAGGCGTGTCGATTAGTTGATAGTATGGATGAACATGGTGTGTATCCAGATGAATGCAGCTATAATTCACTCGTTCAAATGTTAGCAAGCGCTGATATCCCGCAGAAAGCTGCGTTCTATTTAACGAAAATGCAAGAATCCGGATTGGTGAGTGACTGCGTACCGTATTGTGCGGTCATCTCGAGTTTTGTGAAATTGGGTCAACTCGAAATGGCGGTGAGGTTGTTTGAAGAAATGGTTCGATTCGGTTTGAAACCCGATGTGGTTGCGTATGGTGTGTTGATCAACGCGTACGCTGATGTCGGAAACGTTGAAGGAGCTTTACGTTACGTGAATGAAATGAAAGAAACGGGTTTGGCTATGAACGGCGTTATATGTAATTCTTTAATCAAACTTTACAAGAAAGTTGGGTGTTTGAAAGATGCAGAGGAAGTATACTATATGCTTCAACGATTAGATGCGGGTCCAGACGTTTATTCTTCGAATTGTATGATCGATTTATACACAGAACGATCAATGCTGAAACCAGCGGAGGAAATTTTTGAAAAATTGAGAAGAAACAGGAATGCGAACGAGTTTTCTTACGCCATGATGTTGTGTATGTACAAGAAAATCGGGAGTTTTGATGAAGCGTTTAAGATAGCAAAACAGATGAGAGAATTAGGGTTACTGACGGATTTATTGAGTTATAATCATGTTCTTGGATTGTATGCGTTAGATGGTAGATTTAATGAGGCGGTAACAATCTTTAACGAGATGATTAAATCGGGCGTTGAACCGACTGATTTAACGTTTAAATCACTTGGAGTTGTTCTTATGAAACGTGGTGTTTCAAAGAAAGCGGTTAAGAATCTGGAAATTATGTGGAGAAATGATTATGAAAGTGGTTTGGAGGTATGGCTAGCGACTCTCGATTCGGTTAATAGTATGGTTTATGGTGATGAATGATGGTTTATTGTATTATTAGATCATATTTAGAATTTGGGTTTATTTAGAGGTATGTTTATAGATGCTTTTGAATTTTGAAAAATAGTTATATAGTAACAAAATTTGTTGATTGAGGTAAAAGTATTGCTGCTACTTGGTTGTTGATATGGATCAAGTGTCTGCAGTCCATATGTTTTTGGTCCCAGCTCTCTTAGACTAGATGATGCATTACTAATGTTGACTTTGTTTGTGTTATGGACTAATACCATTGCAAGGTATGGGACTTGTCCTACATCAGTTGTATGGGCGGGTTTATATACTAAATGGGTTCTCTCATCTATCAGACTAGTATTTTGGGTTGAGTTCTCTTGTTTGGTATGTAACAGTTTAAGTCGGTGTTTCCTTAGTTGGGTTCCTAAGCTCGTAAGGTTGGTCTTGTGTCTTTGACCTTCGGATCTGTTCCACCCCCTACCTACCTCCACCGGTTGGTTGTCATTTCTTTGTTTAGTAATGACTGAACATTGCTTGCTTTCTACTTTGATTTTGTTTTTCTTATTGAATTATGGAGTTTTTATTAAGTTTTACTTTCATTGAGATATACGAACCGAATGCCATGTGTTTAATGAATACGATGGATTCGTTATTCATCCCAATAAAAATCGTGTCCGATTCACATCAGATGAATTAGAATTGGAATTCTTTATAGGATTTTAGAATTTGTTCCACACGATGACGGAATTTGCAACATTCCAACGGAGTGTTAAAAATTGACTAAAAAGCTATTGCTTACCTATGGCACATCTAGTAATCACATAAGCCAAAATTGATGTTAATCAAGATCATGAAGGATGAGGACCAGACTAGCATAAATCAAATGATTTTAAATTAAACAACTAATATCGAATAAATTCTAAAGTGACAAAATTAAGTTCATAACAAATATCGAATAAATTCTAAAGTGACAAAAATTAAGATCATATGCATTTGTTAGCATATGATGCATGTATACACATAATCATATGCAAACAAATATTGGACACAAAATTTGTTAAGATCGATTTTAGAAAAGAAGAAGAACCAACTCTCACTCAGTTTGTTTAAAGCATTCAAAATTTTTTAAGAACCCCCCATATCCCATTCTTTATCGTTATTTTTATAATTTAATGAAAAACATTATTCTATAACTTTATCTTTTATTTTATAAAACTATCCAGCATCACATTAAAAATTTAAAGATTAACTTTAGTTTTCTTTAAATACTAGTGGGAAACCCGCGCGTTGCGGCGGAGTCCACAATCTTTTTTTTAACACGTATGTTCAATTGTTCATCATCCATGTATTTCTTTCTAGCAGCAGCAACAACAATATAACAAACAAACCGCGATTCAAGTATACTTGCCACCTGTTGGATTATTTGGAAGAGTCGCAATGATCTTATATTTGCGGGGAAGAGGTATCAGCTGGATCACATGCTAGGTGATATTCAAGCTATGATGTTTTTGTGGGTTAAAAGTTGAGCGAAAAAACAAAACTGGAATGGGGAAGGTTGGGTGAAATTTGATTTATAATTTTTTTGCTTTGAAGAAATGTTGGTGTGGGTGTGTTTTCTAAATAGGTGACTGCTATACTTTGCCCTCCCTTTGGTGGGGAGTTTTTGTTTTGTATATTTTGGTGAGAAGTAAATAATATGCAATTTGCCGTTAGAAAAAAAAAAAAACTCATCATTCCACTAAAAAACAACTCCTATATCAATATATTTCCACTAAAAACAAATACTTTTTCTCTCTCCTTTCAATTAAATAATATTATCATTACATTTTTCTCTCTCCTTCACTCACAACCACTTTCAATATATATTAAAAAAATTATACTGGATGAACAGTGTCCCCCCAAATATACAGATGAACAGTAACATTTTCTCTCTCCTCCACTCACAACCACTTTTTATACCCTTTATAATATAAAAACCTCTCCTCTCATTATTTGATGGATTGAATGTGAGTGCTCTTAAAGGTGTTAAAGAATAAAGCAGCAGCAACAACAACCACCACACAATATCAATAACTCCTACCCTTCGACTTTTACCTCGACTTCTGAGAAACTACAAAATAAGCCAACATAAGATCGAAATCCTTGTTAATCTCAAAATTCTAAAAATTTGCAACTATGCAACTAAAATTAATTAATAAATGAACTAAGTTATAGAAGACAGTAGAGACGACATAATTAATCTTCATTCAATGACACATTCATAACCTTTACAACTCTTCTCCTGTCATGTACACTTGCAGCTGTGCAGTTTTCAATTCAGTTCTGATGGTCCACGGTAGCACAAGATTTAGTGGGGGAAGACGTCAACATTATACAAAGCATTATACAATTTCAGATCATTTCATAAACTATCTTCTCTATGTGGCTTTAATAAAACCAGAAACAAAGCATTATACAAGTTCATGGCTAAATTGGAAGTTATGAACTTTGACAAATGTGACTTGGATTCCTTTATAGGTTTAAACTTTAACCTAAAGGATAGTTCCTGTAGTTAACGAAGTTGAAATGTCCTGTTCGGTTAAAACGGACTGTAATATGATATTTCTCTTTGTACCGATTCTGCTTCATGTAGCGTAAGTTGTACTCAAGCATATGTTGTACGGAATTCAAAACAGTAAACTTCAATAAATTCCAACAAAAACAGTAAGTGATCAACAAAGAGAATCATTCCAAAAAAACAGCTAAGAACACGCAGTATAAAAGCAACTACAAAAATTAAATTACCGCTCGTAAAGACAGCAACCCGATTCATATATCAGCTTTTAATCTGATGTTACTTTCTTATTTTTCTTTAAATTTTTCTTCCTTGTCTCGAGAGTTTCGACATTTTCTTTCTTCCTTCCTTGTGAAATCTGAATAAAAAAAAACAAATAAATATCATTATTTCAACTCAAATTATATTGTTTCTCATCACCCTTAACAAGCTGCTGCGGCGACATATCCGTATTTTCTTCACTGTGGTTTTTAACGTCATCGATATTACGATCTGACGCGTATTGCATTCCCTCCATTTCCTTCTTTAGCTCTTGATGATACTGCTTTTCATGAAGCGCCATCTGCAGCCACCGACACGTTTAATTAAAATTCCAAATTAGACAAATATTATAAAAATATATAAATATATAAAAAAGTAACAGCCTTTTGTTTATTCTCAGTTGCTACTTTAGCTTCTGTCCGGTCAATAACCCCCTCAGCAAGATGACTCTGAGCGTTCTCGAGATCCTCATGTTCGCCACCTGGCATCGGGAGGATCTCTTTTCTTGCATAACGTTTAGCATCTAAAACTATTAAATAATGGTTTTTTATTCAAACACTTACTTTCCAACCATGTAATCTTCGGTAGGTAGTATGATTCGCGCGTTTATGCAATCGAATACTGAAGGGGTATGGTCCCAAAAAGCCGCGCAACCCACTATAAGGTCGCGCGGGACCATACTCCTTAGTCAACAATTTTCTTGATCGCCAACCTCGCGCGGGCTACAACATACCTGTGTAGCGCGGCGCGAGGTCCACATAAGAGTAAACTCCAGTTAGCAACACTTAGCATTCTAAAAGGGACATCTGAAAGCCCATGCCGTGCGCATGATAATAACGTGCTCAGCAAGAATCGTGCGTGACTACGGCGCGAGGCCTTTCCAGATAGTACACAAGGTACAAGTGGCAGAATAAAAGAGCCAATCAGGGTCCTTCTGTTCCTGCGCAATCGTGCTCCACGATCGTCTGACATGCAGGAGACAAAAAGTACTGAAGGACGCCTATGTGGCACCAATCATAGGGCAGAGACAACTGCCCCACGATCTCCACTTACCTGCTGATGGCAGAAGGGCGACCAGGCCGACAACAGTGACACGTGGCTCCAATCACGTTGCGCCAACTCCACAAAGCTCCTAGAAGCCACTAACGGTCGACACCAGTGAGACAAGGAGCATATCCTCCATGTTGTCGCCTTCCGGCCCAAGGCCCATCAGCCCACACCCTCTTACACCTCTCCGGCTATAAATAGAGACCTTCACTTCACAGGTTAAGGCATTCCATTCTCTCTACTCTCATTTAATACTTTAATCTCTCCCCAAAGCAGTCGCTTATTCTCACACCGGAGCCCGGTTAAGAGGGAAACCCCCACATTCCCCTCTTAACGAGTAACGGTGTTTTGTTTTGCAGATAAACCACGATCACTCGGAGCTCAGGATACTTAGTCAACAATTTTCTTGATCGCCAACCTCGCGCGGGCTACAACATACCTGTGTAGCGCGGCGCGAGGTCCACATAAGAGTAAACTCCAGTTAGCAACACTTAGCATTCTAAAAGGGACATCTGAAAGCCCATGCCGCGCGCATGATAATAACGTGCTCAGCAAGAATCGTGCGTGACTACGGCGCGAGGCCTTTCCAGATAGTACACAAGGTACAAGTGGCAGAATAAAAGAGCCAATCAGGGTCCTTCTGTTCCTGCGCAATCGTGCTCCACGATCGTCTGACATGCAGGAGACAAAAAGTACTGAAGGACGCCTATGTGGCACCAATCATAGGGCAGAGACAACTGCCCCACGATCTCCACTTACCTGCTGATGGCAGAAGGGCGACCAAGCCGACAACAGTGACACGTGGCTCCAATCACGTTGCGCCAACTCCACAAAGCTCCTAGAAGCCACTAACGGTCGACACCAGTGAGACAAGGAGCATATCCTCCATGTTGTCGCCTTCCGGCCCAAGGCCCATCAACCCACACCCTCTTACACCTCTCCGGCTATAAATAGAGACCTTCACTTCACAGGTTAAGGCATTCCATTCCCTCTACTCTCATTTAATACTTTAATCTCTCCCCAAAGCAGTCGCTTATTCTCACAACGGAGCCCGGTTAAGAGGGAAACCCCCACATTCCCCTCTTAACGAGTAACGGTGTTTTGTTTTGCAGATAAACCACGATCACTCGGAGCTCAGGATACTTACAAGAAGATTAACCATCATGATAGAAACATAAACCAAACTGATTAGTCCCTTAATTAGTTCCGTGTTTCTTCATTGGCGCCCACCGATTTTTTCTACAAACCACTTTCATCTTCTTATTTCCTGAGTTTTCACTTTTTTTCCTTCGATCATGGCTGGTCAAGGAATCATTCCCGAATTTGTTGGTCTTGGAGCAGACCCTAACGCAGCGTTGGGGGTGGATAATCAAAACATCCAACCTCAACACGTTGAAGAAATCGGCGAGATCGAGATGGCCAACACCGGGGGTCCTCGCGGGAGCTTCACCCGCGTCAATCAAACTACCCCAGGAAACAACGGTGCTGGACCATCGAATCCAGCTCCACCTCAGAATATCTCAGCGCTATTGGGGCTACCAGAGGGCGAAACCCCAGCCTCATGGTACGCCAAGCAACTCGCCACCATCAACGCGGCATATCAATCCTTGAGCGCGCAACAAGCAGTTCTAACGGCAGAACCTTCCTTGGTTACACCAACCGGCCCAAGTCACGGGCCGCGCCCGATGCCACCACCGCAAAATATCCAAGGAAGAGCCAACAGACCTCCCCCTACCCGAAGACTAAGCGTGCAGGACACGCGCGACACACGGGGGGAGACAGAAAGCTACTATGACGAACCGTCAAATTTCCGAAGAGGCCCAGTTCATAGCCGGCTCACGCCGCGCAACATGAACGATGAGTGGGAAGAAACTGACCCGAACGATCCAACCTGGGAAAACGATGACGAATCTTCGGTCTTCAATCGTTTGCAAAGAAATCACGAGTATTACAAACCAAGGCAACACGTTGGTTATACCGAGGAGGCGGAGCGTGACTTTCGCCTCGCCTATCGACCAGAAGAAGCTATAGAGCATTCGAAGTTCATCCCAAAGATAGCGCTAGCGCCGCTCAAGAGAGAAAAGTTGCCTCCGACCGTCGGAAAGTTCAACGGATTGACTGATCCAGACAATCACGTCAGAGTGTTTACTAGCGTGGGTTGCATGGGAGGTTGGAACATGCCCATGTGGTGTCATTTGTTTATCCAAACATTAACGGGGGCTGCTCGCGCCTGGTTCGACAGCCTTCCTCCGGGAAAAATAAAATCATGGGTAGATTTCAGGACTCAGTTTCTGAGTCACTTCAGTCAGCAAAGGCGATACCAGCGCGACACAGCTGAAGTTGAAGATATCTGGCGAATAGATAATGAGGGTTTGGAAGATATCATTACGCGCTTTAACAAAGAATGTTTGGAGATCGGTGGCGTGGGTGAACAACTCATGCGCTGCCATTTCAAGAAAGCAATCCGCTGTGATAGCCTGATTAGAACCATCACTGGGAAGGATGGAATGCCAAAGGAGTGGGACAAACTCATGGAAGCCGCGAAGATAGTCGCGCAAACGGAAGAGTCTCTCGCACGAAACAACAACTATCGTTCTGAAGATAGATTTTCCAAAGGGGGTCACTCGCGCGATGACAACAGGCGCAACAAAGGCAAAAACCCTGGGTGGAAGGCCAACCACTCCAGCGGTTATAGCGATCGACCCCGTTACGAAGAACGATCCCGCTATAAGGAAGACGCGCGTGACACCATTGACCGCATCGGTTATAGAAAGACAGTACGAGACGATAATCGTGAAAAGCATTGGACTCCGCTCATAAAAGCACCAAAAGAGGTGCTAATGACGGAGAACCATGATTTTAAGGCTCCCAGGCCTATGACGAACAAAAAGGGACAAGACCCCAATCTGTATTGTGATTTCCACAAGGATACAGGCCACTTAACAGATGATTGTTACAGCTTGCGACAAGAGATCGAGAAAGCACTAAAGAGTGGAAAGCTGAGCCACTTAGTGAAGAATGTGCGCAAAGAAACGCGACAGCTCCATCGCCACGATGAAGGAAATCACAAGAAGGTTCGACGCCTGGAGACACACATGGTCAATGGACCAAGATATAGCGCAAGAGAAAAAGGCAAGAGACCTTATGAGCCTTCATGGCAAGAACAGCAAGTTATTTTCCCGGTGGTGCGCGGGGGTCCCCGAGCCACACGACCCATCGTCATCACCGGTATCATCGGCCATTATGAAACTGAATACGTCTTCATTGACCCGGGGAGTACAGCAGACATCATCTATGAACAATGCTTTAACCAGTTCGACGATAAAGACAAAGCGAGACTCGAACCAGTTGACTACCCACTGTCTGGGTTCTGCAATGAAATGGTCTTCCCGTTAGGCCAAATTAGCTTCCCCGTCACACTCTCTGACGGGAAGCATTCGAGGACAACAAACGTTAACTTCATGGTGATGCCTGTTAAGTCAAGACATGACGTACTGATCGGGAGAGAAACGCAAGGTGAGCTGAATATGATAACTTCCACCCCCACTCAGCGATTGGTTTCCCAACCAAGACGGGGGTGGCAATCGTTTATGCGAAGAAGGAAGTTATGTCAACAGAAGATATGCGCCCGACAAAAGCGGCAAAGGTTTCAGCAACCAAGCCCGAAAAATGGGTTTTAAATCGCAAATATCCTGAGCAAACGGTGACGATAGGTCATGCTATCTCACCAAATATCAGAACTCGCCTCAAGCAGCTCCTATTCAAGAACATGGATATTTTCGCCTGGACCCCGGCCGACATGACCGGAGTCCCGCGCGACATCACAGAACACTGTTTAAACACCTACCCCTCGGTTGAGCCGAAAGTCCAAAGAAGGCGCAGCCTAGGGGCAGACAAGACGAAAGCAATGAATGAGCAAGTTTGCGAGTTACTTAAAGCCGGCATCCTGCGAGAAGTACATTATCAGAGTTGGGTTGCGAACCCCGTAATGGTAGAGAAGTCTAGTGGCGGATGGCGAATGTGCGTCGACTATACCGATCTCAACAAGGCGTGCCCTAAGGATTGTTACTCTTTGCCTGAGATCGACAAAAAGATAGACTCTCTCGCGCCATACAGATGGAAGTGCTTCTTGGATTGCTACAAGGGGTACCATCAAGTTCAAATGAAGCTCGAGGATGAAGACAAGACGGCTTTTCGCACGGATCTGGGGATTTTTTGCTATACGAAGATGCCATTCGGCCTGAAAAATGCTGGCGCCACATACCAGCGATTGATGGACAAGACCTTCGCGGGTGACATC
This sequence comes from Helianthus tuberosus, assembly GCA_030545235.1. Lineage (NCBI taxonomy): Eukaryota > Viridiplantae > Streptophyta > Magnoliopsida > Asterales > Asteraceae > Helianthus > Helianthus tuberosus. The sequence continues at coordinate 21,628 of JARYGA010049005.1, read as the reverse complement.
GGAAAGCATATTGAAGTTTACATCGATGATCTAGTGGTTAAAAGTCCCGAAGAGGACCAAATGTTGAAGGACATCGAGAAAACGTTCAATTCATTGCGCAGCGTAAACATGAAGTTGAACCCAGCCAAGTGTTCTTTTGGCATGGAAGAAGGGAAGTTTCTAGGTTTCATAGTAACCAACGGCGGCTTTAAAGTAAACCGGGAGAAAGTCCAAGCAATAGAGCGGATGCCATCGCCGCGAACAATCAAAGAAATGCAACGGTTGGCCGGCCGCCTCGCCGCGCTTAACCGCTTTTTGTCAAATCACGCCGCGAAGTCATACCCTTTTATTAGCACACTGCGCAATTGTGTGAAGAAGCAAGAATTCAGGTGGACCCCTGAAGCAGAAAAGGCTTTTCAGCAAATGAAAGAATGTTTGATCGAGCTCCCCACCCTGACTGCACCATTTGAAAAAGAACCACTCGTACTGTACTTATCTTCTTCAGATAAGGCAGTAGGATCGGTGTTACTAGTGGAAAGAAATGGAGTTCAGACTCCAATTTATTATGTCAGCAGGGTACTTACTGACCCGGAAACGAGATATTCCACGATGGAAAAATTGGTACTAGCGCTGTTACACGCCTCCAGAAGGCTGCGCAGATATTTCACAGGGCATGTGATCACCGTGCTTACCAATTTCCATATCGGCACGATACTTCAAAAACCAGAAACGTCCGGGCGGTTAGCAAAATGGGCCATCGAGCTGGGGGGCCACAACATTCTGTATCGGCCGCGCCCAGCCATCAAGGGTCAGGTTCTAGCGGACTTCATCACAGAAGTCCCAGTTGAGAAGATCAAAGATTGTGAGCTGGTGGAAACTCCCGAAAAAGACACGACAAATGAGACTTGGATGCTTTATACGGATGGGGCCTCAAACGAGGACGGCGCAGAAGCTGGATTGCGCCTAGTAAGCCCCGAAAACCACGAATTCACTTACGCCATCAAGTTGGATTTCAAAAACACCAACAACGAGGCGGAATACGAAGCATTTATGGCAGGCTTGCGCCTCGCCATCAAAATGGGAGCTAAAAATCTACAAGCACATGTTGATTCACTCTTGATAGCCAGCCAAGTCAACGGTATATACGATGCAAGGGGTGAAGTTATTGCCCTATATCTGGAACAAGCAAAAGAGTTGCTTCAACAGTTCAAGTCTCACAAGGTCATCCACATCAACCGCTCTGAAAACAAACCAGCTGACGCCTTGAGCAAGCTCGCTTCAACGTCCTTCCAACATCTGGCCAAAGATGTAAGGATTGAGGTACTCAAGAACCCGTCAGTTTTGTTGCGACAAGTCAATGTGATCGAGATAGGGCAGCCATCCTGGATGACCCCTATCATTCAGTACTTGAAAGAGGGAATACTCCCAGAGAATAAGGCAGAGGCAAGAAAAATTCAGAACAAAGCTCTGCAGTACGAAATGAATGGCGGTATCTTATACCGCAAGTCCTTCTTGGGACCACTCCTGCGCTGTGTGGACCCTCAAGACGCGAACTATCTGATAAGGGAGATTCATGAAGGAATCTGCGGCATCCATGCGGGACCACGCATGGTTGTTGCGAAGATCATGAACGCCGGGTATTACTGGCCAGGGATGCACGTTGATGCCCTGAAGGAGCTGCGCAAGTGCGACTCCTGTTAGCGGCACTCTCCAAAAACCCTGCGCCCCAAGAACGATCTAATCCCCGTATCAACTGCCTGGCCTTTTCAGCAGTGGGGAATCGACATGGTAGGACCCTTCCCAGACGCTCCCGGCGCCGTCAAGTTCATAATAGTGGCCGTCGATTACTTCACAAAATGGGTGGAGGCCAAAGCCCTTGCTTCAACTACAGCCATGATGGTGCGTAAGTTCATTTGGGAACACATCATCTGCAGATTCGGCCTCCCACTCAAGATTGTAACAGACAACGACACCAACTTTGCGTCAGATGACCTCCAGAACTGGATGAAGGAAATGAAAATCGAACACACTTTCTCCTCCGTTGCGCATCCTCAAGGCAACGGGCAGGTTGAAAGTGTGAACAAGTGTATCGTCGATGGGATTAAGGCCCGACTGGGTACTAAACGAAGAGGCTGGGTGGATGAGCTCCCAAGTATCTTGTGGGCTCACCGAACCATGCCAAAAACAAGTACCGGCGAAACCCCTTTTAGCCTAGTCTATGGCTCAGAAGCGGTTATCCCGGCAGAAGTTGGCCTGCCCTCTCCGTGTTTGACAGCAGTCAACGCAATCGACAACGAGGCAGAGCGTCGTCTTGACTTGGATTTGCTAGAAGAAAGGCGCGAAATCGCGCGTATCAAAGAAGCCAAGTACAAAACACAACTGGAGAGGTACTACAACGCGCGAGTCCGCATCTGTACCTTCACTCCAGGGGAATATGTCTTTCGAGACAACGAAGCCTCAAACGCCGAACGCCCAGGAAAGCTAGCACCTAAATGGGAAGGCCCATACTTGGTGCACGAGGTGCTAGGAAAAGGGGCTTACAAATTGCGCACCCTGGATGGACACATCATCCCGCGCACGTGGAATGCGCAACAACTGCGCAAATGCTATATATGACTATGTAGGCCCTGCGCCTTTATCCACTAATGTCGGCCACGCGCCCTTTACTTTTTATGTTGGCTACACGCCTTTTTAAGTTACAAGCAATGTATCTCGGCCTAAGCGCCTACGTAATTAATGAAAGCATACGACATGCTCTTTTATCACTATCCGACTTATTTCGTTACAAATGCATGTTAAACTTCTGATTAACACGAAAACACTCCAGTTACGCTCGCACACGAGCCTCTCTTACATTTATTCGCGCTAACTTAACCAAAGTTTCTAACAACAGTGCAATAATTGTAACGGGAAAATAAGCAAACATACTAGTTAAAAGGCGCAACTGCGCAACAGTTATAAAGACACAATGTCATTCATTAGATAAAAGCGCAACAGCGCAACAAGTTACATCAGAAACCTACTGGAATTTTTTACAAGGCACAAAGCCTGTTGACAAACCTATTCGAATTCATCATCTCCACTGTCACCATGCTTATCGCCTTTATCGCCATCACCGCCAGGCTTACTGCCATCACCATCACCATCACCTTTCCCGTCACCATCTCCACCCGTAGGTGCCTCCTCATCCGAGAGCTCAACAGTCTCTGGTGGATCAAGGATATTCTTCAGCCGCTGACACCAGTCATCATGTTTCAGTGCATCAGTAACCAAGTCCATCACCGGAATGGATAGATGATCATAACCATGTTCCACGCGGGCTAGCTCAGCCTCAGCTTCTTCAGTCACCGAGCAGTGACTAGTATCGAACTCCTGTCCAAACATAACCGACGCATGTTGCGCACATTCAACATAGCCTTTACGGTGACCAACTGCAAGGGAAGCATCTATGACGGCCGCAACAGCCTTATCCAATTCACCAGCATTCAAGATGGAGTTGGCCATCTACAGCAAGCGCAATACTTTAGCCAACAGGTCTAAACAAATCAAATTAAAGAAAAAGAGGAATCATACCAGCACCATTCCACGACTGCGCAACCACTCGGCATCGGAGACAAGAGTATCCACGATACCCTGAGCTTCAGCATAGTTAGTCTGCGCTACATTAAGAGCTGCAGTACTAACATCACGAGCTTCCTCAGCCCTAAGCTTCGCCTCCTCAGCTGAGGCAGCCTTAGACTTTTCAGCCTCCAGATCGATCTCCAAGGATTCACTTTTGTCAACCTGCTCTCGCAGGCGGCGTTTTAGCTCAGCGATCTCGACATCCTTGGCCCCAAGATCCTTGTCCTTGCCAGACAGCTGCACTTTCGCATCAGCAAGCTCAACCTACAAAGGACAGGACTTAGGATATGTTGCAGACAAAACACAGATAGAAAAGGTATAAGTTGTACAAACCTCAAGCTGTGCCTTAGCAGCCTTAACAGCTTGCACACCCTCAACCTCCGCCGTCAACTCCACAACCTTAGCCTCAAGGTTGACAATCTTGTTACGATCTGCAGCCGCGCGCTCATTATCCTTCGCGCATATGCGCTTGAACTCAGCTTTCTCCTTAGCCAGCTGTTGTTCAGTAGCATGAAGCTTGTTTTTCAGGCCCTCGCGCCCCCAATCTTCAGCCTTCTTATCAGCTTCAAACTTCGCCTTCTCTTCATCAAGGGCGGCTTTTGACTTCTCAAACTCACTTATACGCTTCAACATCCGCTCGCGGTACCTCTCCCAATCCGACCGCTCCCTAACCATTGTCCGCCACTCACGGACAATTTGGTGGTTAGCAGCGCGAGCATTCGCCTCCCCAAGCATGTAAGTACGGTACAGCCCTTCATGAGTTTTCGCCTTCTGCCTATTAACTTCACCAGGAGTGAAAGAGTTTAAGAACCAATCGCGGCAAGGGCCAAACTCTTGGAAGGTGTCCTTCTGCCTCAAATTCCAGGGAGCCTGGTGGGGGGCATTACCGCGCTCCTCTTCGGTATAGCTTTTGTAGTAGATATCTCCAAGAGTATCCTTGGCCTCGATAGCTTGCGGATTATAACCCCCAGCGCCACCAGAGCTCGCGCCACTAGAAACGTACGCAGGGCGGGTAGGTTTTTCAACCTCAGGTTCTTTCCTCCTCTCTTGATGGGACTTTGTAGACCCCGCAACGCTCAAAACCTCCGGACCCTGCGCTTTCTCCTGGATAGTGATGGCAGCGGCACCGGTATACCTCAAGGAATCACCGCTAGGCCTTTCAACAGCCTTTTGCTTCTCCTCCTCCGTTTTCTTCCTCCTATCCTCATCAGCTTTCCTACGCTCTTCATCAGCTTTCTTCTTCTCTTCAACAGCCTTCGCCTTATCACCTTCAGCAACATGTTTGTCTTTGACAGTCTCAACACCAGCAGCCTTAGAAGATTTCACAGTAATCTTTGGCCTCTTATGCACCGGCTCTACCGGATCTACGAATACCACACCCTTCTCTGGGGTCGTCTTCTTAACCTCTGCAAATACAACATTGTCAAAAAGAGCGAAGGTAACAAAATAACGTAACTAAAGAACCTACCCGGAGAAACTTTGTAAAGCGAGCGCAAGTTGCTCCGCTTCCCAATCAGGGGAACCTCACCAGCTCTGGGCGCAGCAGAGACGCCAGCTGTAGTTTCGCTTCTAACTCTCTTTCTGCTGATCAACTTTGCAGCAGTCTCCTCTTCTTCCTCTTCTTCTTCCTCCTCCTCATGCACACCAGAGGAAGGAGTAGCGCCAGCGTCCGGATTGAGAGAACCCGCGCTCCCTGAGCCACCGGTTCCAGTCTTCTTTCCGCCTGCGCGCGGCAAACCTTCAAGTGAGTCACTAACAATCACGAAATCTCTCAAGTCACTCTGATGGAGGCGAAAAATACCTTTACCCACAGCACCAGTGGTTGCGCGACTACCCCCAGCACCCTTGCTGGTCACCTCAGCATCCTTCTTCTTCTTCACCGGTTTCTTCTTCTTCTCTTCTGGGTCAATACCCAAGTCGCGCAACACACCTGCAAAGACGTTAGACCACGAACTTAACTCTCCGTTCGAAGACCCTACAGACTCCTCGCTGGAAAGATAGACAACCTCTTTCCCAGCAGAAGTCACAGAGCGCAAAGGACGAGGGTTCGGTATGTGCGCACCTTCGTTTGCAGTAGGCGGCAAGGTGAACGCATCAGCAACAGGATACATAAAGTTATCCCTTATTTGGTCATACCAGTATTGCTCCCCGTCTTGAAGCGGGCGCACGCCCATTCTACCGCCAAAAGCGGCGAAGGCAGCTTGATACAAGCGCACCTCTACAAGATAAATCGTATCAGAAAAAAAGGGGGAAAATGCAAGCCCCGGAAGATCAGTAAGAATAAGAAAATTACTAACCTTCGTCGTCCATCATTAAGATAGGAACCTCCTTGCTATCAGGCGGCCACTGATCGCTCATCCGCGCCGCAACCAAGACACTCTCCCCAAACACTCGGTTTGGGGTGGCGGTAAGCTCGCGATACCAAGCCGCAGTCTTGGGGATCTCCAAGTCTTCCTTCACGATTGGTTCAGTCCAAGCGCGAAACGTCATGGGTATCGGAACTACCTCCTCCCGAATATAGAAAAACTTTGGTTTCCAGTCATGGAAACTCTTGGGAGGGTTCAACAGTATCTTCTTCGCCGCGCCTCGGCTGGCGAAGGAATAGAAACCCATGTTTCTCTGAAGTGTGTAGAAAACCCGGAATTTATCAACAGTTGGCTCAATGCCATGAGCCCAGCACAGGAACTCGAAATGTCGAACCCGAACCATCCCGGGTGGGCTCATTTGAGATATATGAAACCCATAATATTGAAGAATATGAGCCATGAAGTTAGTCGCCGGCAACCGGAAGTTGCCCTGATGGAAGAAGTCTTCGAATAAGGTGATGTACCCCGGCGGTGCATCAGCGGCCATTTGGTTCTGGCCGGGGTACCGGGCATCCCACTCCGGTGGGAACCGGAAACTACGGGAAAGTTGTTCGAAAAGCCCTAAGTCCCACCGGAGAACAGGCACAGGACCTTCTTCTCCGGGGTTATCCTCATGTTGTTCTTCGGCCATTGATAGATGAAACAGGGTTTGAGTATTCTGAAAGCAAGCTTGATAATCTGCTACGACGTTCTTCAAAAACTTGAAGATCTGCTGCAACCGTGTTCTTCAAACTTTGAAGATTCAAAGAAGTTTGGAGAGGAAACAAAAGAATAGTAGAAGAGAAGTGATGAGACTCAAATCTCTCCGGATATATACACCCATCGCATTTAATGCGATGGGTAACCGTGCCGAAACCGCCGCAAACAAGGCCAACCAGAAAGCGCCACGTAAGGCGTGTTTCCCGGAGTGATGGTTACCACGCGCGCGTGGGCCTCACTCTCCTGACGAAAAGCTGAACCGTCAGCAACAAGTGGATGACAACCGTCAGGGGTCAACTCAGTCGTCACCAACCACGACTTTTGCACCAACTTGTCAGAAAATTCGAATTTCGAGGTCTTTCCCGCCCAAAGCCATTAGAAACTTCATGTAAAAGCCAACAACAAGCCTGGTAGCCGCGCCGTAGTAATTAACAACTTACACGCACGACGTCTACCAAAGCCAAAAGCATCATTCTACTTTATTTTCTTAAGTCCAGAGCTCCAACCACTTGCCTTGCGCATGGTGCAGCACTGGACTGGGGGGACTTGAAGGGGTATGGTCCCAAAAAGCCGCACAACCCACTATAAGGTCGCGCGGGACCATACTCCTTAGTCAACAATTTTCTTGATCGCCAACCTCGCGCGGGCTACAACATACCTGTGTAGCGCGGCGCGAGGTCCACATAAGAGTAAACTCCAGTTAGCAACACTTAGCATTCTAAAAGGGACATCTGAAAGCCCATGCCGCGCGCATGATAATAACGTGCTCAGCAAGAATCGTGCGTGACTACGGCGCGAGGCCTTTCCAGATAGTACACAAGGTACAAGTGGCAGAATAAAAGAGCCAATCAGGGTCCTTCTGTTCCTGCGCAATCGTGCTCCACGATCGTCTGACATGCAGGAGACAAAAAGTACTGAAGGACGCCTATGTGGCACCAATCATAGGGCAGAGACAACTGCCCCACGATCTCCACTTACCTGCTGATGGCAGAAGGGCGAACAGGCCGACAACAGTGACACGTGGCTCCAATCACGTTGCGCCAACTCCACAAAGCTCCTAGAAGCCACTAACGGTCGACACCAGTGAGACAAGGAGCATATCCTCCATGTTGTCGCCTTCCGGCCCAAGGCCCATCAGCCCACACCCTCTTACACCTCTCCGGCTATAAATAGAGACCTTCACTTCACAGGTTAAGGCATTCCATTCCCTCTACTCTCATTTAATACTTTAATCTCTCCCCAAAGCAGTCGCTTATTCTCACACCGGAGCCCGGTTAAGAGGGAAACCCCCACATTCCCCTCTTAACGAGTAACGGTGTTTTGTTTTGCAGATAAACCACGATCACTCGGAGCTCAGGATACTTACAAGAAGATTAACCATCATGATAGAAACATAAACCAAACTGATTAGTCCCTTAATTAGTTCCGTGTTTCTTCAAATACCCATTGTGGTTGTATATAGTCTCTTGATATAAACTGGTGGCTTTGAGTTGGCCTATCGACGATCTACAAAAAACGCCATCATATGAGGAAGAATATTGATGTCAGAAATATATTTCATGGTAACTATTAAATATTCAACGTACTTGATAATTGATGTCCTGGTTAGATTCCTCAAATGGAGCTCCATCACCGTCCCATGAAACCACACCACCGAATGCAGTGATCACAAATAGCAATGATTCTCTTGGAACCTAAATAGACACACACAGACACATTATGACGTTGTAGGCCAAGTAAAAGATACGGATAGTCCATGTGGTTAACAAAATATTGAATATGGTCCCTAGCATAGTTGTTAATGGCGAAGAGCAACAAATATCGATAACGTATATGCTACATACCGCTATTTATATACATTAGAATTTTTTTTTTAATTTTTTATGTGTATTTAACAAATACATAAAATCCAGCTATTTCATAGCTATATTTAATCGCTATTTATATTCGAATTAAAAAAGTAAAATAATTGAAAACCCGCTATTTATGGCTACATACCCTGCAGCGACCTTCGACCTATACGCAACGTTATTCGCTATAGTGACCGTTATTGACAACTATGGTCGCTAGCTTTCCAAAAGTACACGGATGGTCCCTCTGGTTTGCACTTTGTAACGCATTTAGTCCCTAACTTAGACCTGCTGAAACCTTTAGATTTGTTGGTTGGGGACTAAATGCGTTAGAAAGTGCAAATCACAGGGAGCATTCGTGTACCTTTGGAAAGCTAGGGACCAAATCCAAAATTTTGGTAAACCACAACAAGGACCATTCGTGTAGTTTACTCTATGTATAATATGGAAACAATAATCTTACCTAACAACCCAAGAAAAATGTTTTATTTTGAAAGAGTGTTTTGCAGGCTTTTGTTTCTTCATCATCTTCAACGTTTTCAACAAGGTGCATTAAAGCACCAGGTTCATTAGCAGGAAGTTGGTCCTGAAGCTGTGCTAACCTAAGCTCAGATTCCTTGGCATTTGCTCCAATTGTTCGATCTTTAGTATCAGCATATCTCGTCAAAGCATATAAATCTACGCAAAAGTTTAACGATTTTAAAAAAGTTATCCCGCAACAACGTAATCATGTTATAGCAAGTTCAGGTTCGTAGTTCATACCGGCTGCTAAAGCTTTCAATCGAGGATCAAGAATAGGTGGATATTTCAACTTAATTGAATGATAGAGTCGAAGATTAACAAAACCAAGAAGAGTCTGCATATTAAATAAAATCATATATAAGTACCAAGTAATCAGTTAATCACAAACCGTGTAAAATTCCAAAAAGGTAAGCATAATCTTATAATCCACATCTTGAGGCATGACTTGCTGGAGTGCATGAGGAGTCAACCAGGTGACTTTTTGACCTTCAACCTCGGCCTAAATATGCGTTGATTGGCAAACACGTGTTAGCTAAAATTACATGAGCAAATGATTGAAAAAAAAACACGTGTCGAAATCAGTGTACCTGGTAATATATCCCTTTCACTGATATAAAAGCCTTTCGCAATTTATGTGTGCGAGAGATATACGGCTGCCACTCGAGGGTTAACCTAATGAAACATATATACCATTGAAATTAAAAGAATTATAATGAAGTTTGTATTTAAAAAAAATTGATTTTGATTGGTTTTTTCATTCTCACGGTTCTCAAGATAACCCTTCCCTATATATATATATATATATGCATATCAAATATCAACGTGACAACACATACCCTCGACAGTTGTGGATTCTTTCAGGTTGAATATTTTCTCTTTCTATAGCAGGTAAAGCGGCAAAAAGATGTACCATTGTGAGACAGTCATCCAAATCTCTTAATGCATCAATTTACTTTGGATATCTAAAGCCAAACACAAAATACATATAGAAATTGATATAACAAAAGCTAAAAATAAGGAGTGCAAATGTTAAAATTTGGATATGGTGAGAATAACCTTTCTCGAATAAGCATATCGAGAGTGTAAGTAGGCTTTCTTGTCAACAACCGTTCGGCAACTGCAGTTGTGATCCAGTAAAACAAAAAAAAATAGATATAAAGTAGGACAAAGAATGAGACTTCAATTCATATAAACAGTAGGTATATGATACTCACAGGCTGATCTCGATCATTTTGACCGTCAGCAGAGAACAAGATTTTGAGTGCGGTTTCCCTACAGACGACATTTTTCACACCCAAGACATTTCAGTCCTATTTACACAATCTGGTATTGGATTCACAGAAAAAACAAAGTAAATTTAAGAAAAACAAACTGATTTCAAAACACCAGAATCATATAAAGAAATCTATGCCCTAAAAACCAAACGGACATTGTTAGGCAATGGGCAGATCTTAACCAAACAAACATGATTACCGATGTCACTCTGATTGCATCGAAGATAGATTGATTAGAACCCTAGAAAATAAAAAACCTTACAGTTCACACAATTAACGGTATAATCACATCCATGATCCTTCGATAGGAACCCTAGAACCTCTTCGTCGCCGTCGTCTGTCCCGACCGTCTGCGTCGCGATGCGTGCTTCAACCACCGAACACCATTGTCATCCACGTTAATCTTGTATGACTGATATGCTTCGATTGGATTGAATGGGGGGAGACGGTTGATGTCTCATCTGAAACTGAAGCATTCATCATCCATAAAGGAATCCATAAAGGAAGAGTGAAATCCCCCAATTGCCCTTTTAGGCGTCTTAAACTTGGTAGGAATTCCAATTTCCATGGCTTTAAGCACCTTGTACATGTTGCTTTAAAATTTATACGCTATGTAAAATTACGGTTGTGTACGTCACTTTTCCTTTTTAATATACTAGTGGGAAACCCGCGCGTTGCCGCGGAGTCAACAATATAAGGTGTGAACATACCACCAACTGACCATCAACCCCTCTAAACATGCTTCATTTTCTTGTACATGTTATTATAAAGTTTGCACATGATATAAAATTATATTTCAGTATATTAGATTTGTTTTATATAGTTATATAGATATAGATTTATTGCAAATCCCTTCATTTCCAACCATCCATGCTATACCGAATTCATATTTCAGTTGTAAGAATTCCCCAAACCAAACATGTTAAGGAATGAAAATTCCACTAAATTCTTATGTAATTTCCCTTATAATTATCATTATCAATAGTAACGATAATTCCATTAAACAAAGGCCCTGGTGTCATTTGCTATTTATGTTTTTTTCCAATTATAATTTCAGTGACAAAATCTCAAAGGATAAATGATAAACAAGAGGTAACTTTATTTATTGTAACATATACTTATATGTTTCACATGTATTGTAAAACTCATGGTTTTACCAAGCAACAAGATTCTGCACGTAGCATCCTCGGACTCTCGAATCATATGAAAACGCTGTTCAAGTTGCAATAGACAGATACCCATCCTCATGTTGGTTTCTTTTTCGATAAGCAACCAAAACCGCAGCACAAACCGCCAATCCAAAGACAGCGAAACCCCAAAAGAAGATTAGTACTTTTGATTCTTCATGAATCTGCATAGGAATATTACAACAAATATTGTACCACAAAATCAAATTCTAAGTCTCATACAAACAAAATATCATAAAACAGAATCAACTTGTTGAAAAAATGGGTAGAAATCTTACTTGAACCTGTTTATTCAAATTCAAAGAAGCGTCTGCAACAAGAATATAGAACAACCCCATAACTCCAGTGTGTTTTCACTGCTGTAGTTCGACTCCAAAGTTAAAGCTTCACCTTTAACTATTCTCACGGAACCAGGTTTAGGATAACATGCGGACATTCCTGTAAGATTAAATATATTATGTTTAATATTTAATCTAGTAGCCATATAATCATTTACATTATATAGATCAAAATATATAACAATCCTATTAAATAATTAGTTGGTAATTGTTGATGGACCATATTACCCTTATTAACTAATTAGGGTTTCCTCCTGGGTGCTTATATAAGGAGAATTATGTGGAGGTTAGAGGGTTACTCAGTTACACAAACAGACACACCCCATTAGTCATAACATCAATTCGACCTTCATCTCCAATACCGATCCCCTTATCGGTTTCTCAGCCACCATCATCAGTCAGCACCCTAAGGAGGAACCAGACCAAGATGACAATCATGTCAATCTTAATGGCTGCGTCTCCATTGCTGGATTCTCTGCTAACCTGTGCTGATGCAACCAAAGGTATGTTTTCATGTTTTCCATTATATTCAAACAGAACTGAACCAACATGTGGTATCAGAGCATATGTTGATTAGTCAGTTCTGTTTTTCATATTCATTATTCTGGAATTGAAATCATGAAAACCGAAATTTTGTAAACTTTATAAACATAACAGAAAATTTCGAGTGATAAAGGACCACTCGAGATCACCGTTTTCGGGAAAATAATGTTTAATAAGTGGTTCGAAATTAACTGGATTATGTTTATGACCGAAATCTGTTTTAGAAAAGCTTAAAAATTCAGGTTTCGGGTTCCAGAATCATGTTTTATGTTTTTAGGGTTCATAATGTTCTTATGTTCTTATGAGAAAATTCGAAGTATTCTGTTATGATTTGGAATATGATTCGGATTATTAAGTGTTTTTTCCTGGTTTTGATCTATTTTGTCCTCTAAAGTTTTTAGAAAACTGTTAAAAAGATAAAGAGATTGCAATTTCGAAATCTGTTGACAAAATTAGATCAGCTTGAAACAGGAAAGAATATCTCTTAATCCCTTAGATTTCGAATTTTCGGTTATGATATCACAATTAACAGCTGTTGGCGAGGTTGCTACTCGCAACCATGAGGTTGCTACTCGCAACCATAACATTACAACTCGAGACCATTAGATTGCGACTCGCAACCATAACGTCATCACTCGCAACCATGAGGTTGCTACTCGCAACCATTACGTCATCACTCGAGACCATGAGGTTGCTACTCGCAACCATAACGTGATTAGTCGAGGCCATAGTTGCGACTCGCAACCATAACGTGATTAGTCGAGACCGTAGTTGCGACTCGCAACCATAACGTCATTAGTCGAGATCGTGGTTGCGACTCGCAATCTCATTATTTTAAGTTCGATCCGCGCTAACAGGTGGTTTGCTATTAAATAAATGGTTTTGTAATTTACTTAGTTAACTAATAAGGATCAAATAATGTTTTACAAAACCAAAATAGCTTAACTTGAATGAGCTTCTGATATATCATTTCTGGCCAAAGCTGACTTGATACATCTACTTATCATTCAAGTATTACGAAAGCTATGTTGTGTGTGCATCATAAGCATGAATGTCTTAATTTCTGGCCAAAGCTGATTTAATTCATTCATAGATGGCATACTCAACAAGTGCATAACTAAAGTGCTTGTTTCAATTCTGGCCAAAGCTGATTTGTTACAACCACTTTGCACATATGCTTAAATGATTACACTTCTGGCCAAAGCTGTTTTGTCTTCGTTTAAGTAGAATTTTTTTAGCTAAGTCTATTATTTTGATGTTAGTAATAGACATATCACAATCTCTTCACATAATGATCCTTAGCTTAATGATCCTTAATTAGTTTTTTCATGATCATTTCGTCTGCTTTGTTCTTATTACCCATAATGTTACTCACTATAATTTTTTCTTCTTTATATCAATATCTCATCCACTCTAAATTTTTAAACCTAAAATGTTTGCTTTATTTAAAGTATTTCAAGTTTCTATTAGAATTAGCTCTTAAATTAAATCCTTGATTATTTCCTAAGACACGATAATCCTATTGCTCTCTTCTGATAAAGATTATAAAGAAGAAAGTTAGAGCATGATGAATAGGACAAATCGAACATGATGTCTATTATGATAATCAAGAACTCTCTAACGTAAATGCTATCACTAAAGTTATTCCAGACTAAGTCTTTCCTGAGACTAATCTTTATTTATGGAATAATCACTAGAACTCCTAAGATGCATGCCTTAATTTGAAACTCTAAACTATAAAGTTAAGTGGTATATGTGAATACATTATAATGTACAAAACCATAACCCATAAAGTTAAGGGCTTACGCATGGAAATAAGTACATTTTTCCCAGTACATTACATACTAAGATTTTCACTTGTACAATCTGATGCATTATAAATCAACTACAACACTCAAGAAATACCAAAGTATAACGAGTGTGTTGATAAGCAACATATGTACAAAGAAATAAATGTTTAAAGCTGGAAAATAAGTTGGTATTCACCTTACAACCACTTAAAACGTTTAAAGAGGATTGTTCTCAGGTCCATAGACAAATTACAAGTGCTAATTCCAACATTAAGGTTCTTCAAGGGAAAATCTCACTGCATATTTATGTCATTAGACTAGACATAAGCAACGAGACTATCCATTATTCTAAAGAACAGTTGGGTAAATTGATTAGGTAGTCACTTATTAATGATATTTAAGTCTGGTAATTTCAATATTCCAATTAACACATGATTAGTTGACTCTAGTTCCATACGTTTCCTTACCAGAACTCGACAAATAACTAATATGAGAGTTAGTGACAAAATTAATTGTTAAGCCTATAAGAACCATAATAAGCAGTCTTCTAACAAAGCTTTCGATACATTACATGTTCTGATTATTAATCAGAGTACAGTATCATTACTTAGGCTATGTCATGAAGGTTGTGAGGTTTGCATAGTCAACATAAAGTCACACTTATCTTAAACTCTCATCTTATTTGTTCTAAATATCTGGATAGAAACATTATTAAAATGAAACTAGATGATACCTTACATTTTCACAACTTTTGTTATCATGCACATGAGAACTTGACAAAAGGAAAATGAGACTTATAAATTTCATCCATTATAACCAAAATTCATGAGTAATCATGACATGGTTAATGAGGATGATTTTCCATCTAATCTCATTCTAAGTGATTTTAAATCATGACGTTAAAGCCCTAAGTATGACTTGGCTTAAGGAATAAGTATGGGTCCATCATAAGTCATTTTTTGACATTCGTGGAACTTATTCCAAATGGAATATTCAGACATAATTCATTTATCATTTAACAGACTATAAACTTGTATCTAAATTTTGTCACATATGGCATACGGTCTTAGAAGAAATCTATTCATATATATACTTAATTAGATTTCTATTAGATATGTCCCTAAAGTTTCTTATGATATTTGGACATTAAAGAAATCAAATAAAGTCTAACGTATATATGATAGGTTCCCACGTCACGTAGCTCATTGAAATGTCTCTTGTAGCATTCTAGAGATATTAAAGATCAGTGGGAGCATTAAGTGTCTTATTAATAACTTGCAATAGTTGCAAGAGGTGGGGAGTGAAAATTTTACATTACCTCAGTTTGCACCTCTTGTACAAGACACCGCTCCATCACGACACTGTTCTATCAATACTTGTCTCCTTAAAATCTAATGCTACTCTTACAAAAGTTTCATAGTTGCTTCATTGTGGGCACACTTAGATTTCTTACCTAAACTAACATAATCCTCAACAAGAGAAACTACAACGACTAACGTCATTAATTTGTTTTCTCTATTAGAATTTGTTGGTCGTTAAGCATTGACCCTAAGCATGCTGAGTTCCTAAAGATTCCTAAGGTCAGTGGGAGCAGTAAAAGTCCTTATTATGATTTGCAAGGAATACAAGAGGCGGGGGGAAGAATGTCATTAAATTTCATTTCAAATTTAACTCCGATTACACCTCTTGTACACCATACTGCACCAACTATTATAAACTTAGAATGAAAATGATAGCAACTTAACCAAGAGCTAATCCACAAAACTGAAACTTCTAATGAACCCAATAATCAACTCAGGAGGTCATCTAGGTTTAAAAAGCCTACTAACTTTGATGATTACATAACCTCCCTAACTGAAGTTGAAATGGATTTTGGAAATGTTTACTGATCCTATCTCTTCAAATTAAGCCATTAGTGTCAATCAATATTCTTAATGGAATAAAACAGTTTTCTAGTAAAACTGATTTTATGTGTTCGTATAACGTTTGGGATTTGATTGAATTACATAAGAGTGTTCATAACAAAACCAAATCCTAATATAAGCGTTAAGACACGAAGAAGCATGATTGATTGTCAAAGGTTGTACTAAGGAAGAGATAAATTATGAAAGAGTCTTTCTTACCTATCTTACAAAAGATTTCTTTAAGGATCATCACTGTTCTAGTAGCTTATAATAATTTTGAGCTACATTAGATGAACATTATAAACAATTTTCCATAACAAATGGCTGACACATTTACATGTTCATAAGACAACCTGAAAGTTCTAAACTTATGGTTAAAGAACAGTTTGTTTATAAGTCAATAAAATCCATGTATGGGTTAATGCAAACATCATAATGTGATGAAAAGCTAACGTAATTATTTTCATCAACAACCAAGTGGATTAATGTACCTACCTCAAGATGAGTGGGAGCAACTAAGATAAACTTGTCTATATAGATGACATTCTTTTGACAAGTATGTGTTACATAAGTCAAAGCATTGTTAACACAAACTTTGATATAATAAATCTCAGAGATATCTCTTACGTAATTGATATCATAACATACTGAGATAGACCCAATGGGATATTAGTTCTGTTCCATAAGTTTAACATTAAATGGGTCCTTACATATGTAACAAACAATACTGCTCTCCTTTAGAGGATAATTGGATAAGTGAGATTATTTATTTACGCTTCATTAATTGAAAGCCTTATGTAAGTTTAAGTCTATGCTCGTTTAGACATTACTCACATTGCAACACACTAGATATGTCTAGATTATTGTGAAGCATCTAATGGAGTATTATAATATCTTTAAAGAAACGAGAGGCTATAATTTGAAGAAGAAGTGAGAATTAAAAACCGGTTTATTACTCTAACTTTGAGATATTCAAAGATGACAAAGTGTAATTTCGGGTATATCCTTATGTTAGCAGACAAAACATATTTCATGGAGGAGTCATAATGCACTGATATTAACAACCTAAGTTATAACGACATAATATAGTCACTAAATGTTGTTGGAAATTTATCAGTGGACTCATAAGCTTATTAGCTCCATATAATTAATGTTTTGAAGACTTAGTGTGATAAAGTCAGTTACCATGACTCCTTGAATAGTAACAGTTCGAGAGGTGCTGCATTAAGTTTCGATACGTAATTAATTATTCGTTTATGAACGAATTGAGGAAACTAAGTTTGTATCGAATACATTCATGATATGCTTAAGGATCCTATAACTGAAGGGCTATTACCCATAAGTCTTATTAAGAGAGCTCAGAGAAGGGTATTAGTTAATGGCCATGCGCAATTGCATATCGGACTATGAATGACTAAGTATTAGTTAATTTTCCTCATCAGTTTGATTTTGTACGTCTCTAAGAATATGTCAAGTCGACATAATGGCATATAAGACAAATAAAGTTACAAATCAAACAAAGGGCTTACGCGTATTTTGATCATGACGATTAGGTTTTAAATTAAGGCTATAGTATGATTAATGGGGGTCCTGAGTCGCATAATGATTCAACGGCTGTATTTTTCTGCTATAGTACTTGTTTAAGGCTAAAATGAGTGTTAACTCCTGATCAGGCTTATCTAATACTCATAGTAAATGATTACTCGGCTAAGTGGGAGAATGTAAGATTAAATATATTATGTTTAATATTTAATCTAGTAGCCATATAATCATTTACATTATATAGATCAAAATATATAACAATCCTATTAAATAATTAGTTGGTAATTGTTGATGGACCATATTACCCTTATTAACTAATTAGGGTTTCCTCCTGGGTGCTTATATAAGGAGAATTATGTGGAGGTTAGAGGGTTACTCAGTTACACAAACAGACACACCCCATTAGTCATAACATCAATTCGACCTTCATCTCCAATACCGATCCCCTTATCGGTTTCTCAGCCACCATCATCAGTCAGCACCCTAAGGAGGAACCAGACCAAGATGACAATCATGTCAATCTTAATGGCTGCGTCTCCATTGCTGGATTCTCTGCTAACCTGTGCTGATGCAACCAAAGGTATGTTTTCATGTTTTCCATTATATTCAAACAGAACTGAACCAACAATTCCTACAATGTAACCAGCTTCATCTCGTGCGTTGTTTCCTTGCCCATATATAGGTTTAGACGAGCAAATGACCTGTCCATCCTAATTTTTTTTTTTTTTTTGCTTCAAAATGTATTTATAGATGCTTATAGATACAAATGCCGTTAAAAAAACTAAAATACTCACCTCCCCATGAAGAGTAGAACCTATCCCACCACTATGCTGATGAAGCTGGCCAATGAGGAAGCCGAAGTGGAGCCAAGAACCAGTGGTGAAAGTACATCACAAAGCTTAAGAGGCCCTTTATATAAGATCTGTCAACAATGGTGTCAGTTGAAACTTTAAACATAAAATAACCAGATTTTGTAACCGTAAACTTGTAACATAAACCAAATAAAAAAACTCACATAAGGCAGACCTGAGAAAAATCAAGTGCATGGGAATTATGAAGCGGGTGTACTGGCTTCGGATGGTGAACTACCAAGATCTGGCCTATAAATCTAGAAACAAAGGAACATAAATAAATTAGTCACCGGAGTATGCTCTCGCACAATCACAGAAGCCTCATTTAAAGTTGCACAAATACAAAAAGATAAATTATGCATTCATATAACTATCGTTAAGCAAAAGATGTTAAATGACTTGAGTTTTATACCTTTATTGCCATTGAATCTTTTATCTTTAGGGAGGTCATCATGATGGTATTGAGTAATTTTAACTTTCACTTCCTCTAGGGTGGCTTTGTTTTCTTGACAACTGCCTTTGCCTCATACACACTACTATGGACTCCACATACAGAAATTTCAAGCTCAAATTTTGAATGCCATAAAAATGCCTCAAATACCCATAATAGATCTTTCCTTAACAGGTTTATTGGCATCCACCTCAAATTCTTTTCAAGATTATTACCTGCTACATGATTGCCACACTCCACCAATATTGGGAAGCTAGATGGCATCAAATCTATTAACGGGCAACACCCCTCTTTTCTCCATCTCTATCTTTCCTTTATCTGCCCAAGCAACGCCAACCAAGGAGGAGGTGCTCCTGAATGCACATTTCCTGCATTCGGTTCATAGAATGTAGAAGTGATTTGTATGAGCCGCTGCATACATGTAAGGAAAAGCCTATGTAAATCTTAATTTTCTAACCTAATTAGTTGAATTACATCAATCAAACCCTAAATATTGATTATCCAACCAAATTATAAAAATCTGTTCATGAATATGTACAACAACAAAGAAAATATAGACGAAACTAAAAAAAATAAAAATTACCGTAAGACCTTCGG
The DNA here is from genome assembly GCA_030545235.1 of Helianthus tuberosus. NCBI lineage: Eukaryota > Viridiplantae > Streptophyta > Magnoliopsida > Asterales > Asteraceae > Helianthus > Helianthus tuberosus. The sequence goes on along the minus strand of JARYGA010049005.1, from coordinate 2,114 downwards.
AAAAGAACGAACGTAGTACCACTGGCAGATATATAGGCTTTACTTCTGTGCTTGATTGAATAGCAAGAAGTAACGGAACAACCGACCTCCATTGGTGTTGTACTTTTCACGAAAGTACTAAACAACAGAAATTGTAGCTCCAGTATCATCCACGAAACCAACAAATTTAATTAAAAAAAGAGTTAGCTGCCATTTTCGTCCCTGTGGTTTGGTCACTTTGGCCATTTCAGTCCATTTTTCAAAAATGCGCCATTTTCGTCCCCCACGTTCTGGAAAGGTGTCATTTCAGTCCAAAAATCATAACCCAGTTAAGTTAGTTTGTAAATAAGGACTGATTGTGTAAATTTGTAACATAAACGACTGATTATGTAAATTTGAAAAATGGACTGAAATGGCAGTTAACACCACCACCACTAGCCCTGCCACCACCGCCACCACAGCCACCACCGCCACTACAGCCACCACCGCTACCTCAGCCACTGCCACCACCACCGCCACCACCGCCACCACCGCCAACACAGCCACCACCGCCACCACCACAGCCACCACCGCCACCACAGCCAATCCATCCATCCATCATTGTTCATCAACAGTCACCGTTCATCATCGTCATCATCTCCGTCAACGATCACAACGATCACCAAGCACATCACCACCATTGTTCACCTCCGTTCATCGCCCGTTTAGCTTCGTCTCTATTGCACTCCATTATTCTGCTACTTGGAAAAAATAATAATATTGTTTATGCCAGGACAGCACGAAGAATGTATACTTAATTGACTCGGTCCCTTTTGTGCCCCTCCATTCAACCTTCAAAGCAATATAATCAGTGCTAAATTAGAATCTTCAATCGAAGATTGTCGTAACATGTATTCTAAGTTTAACTAATACAAGAAGAAACAGTTACCATATTTAAGAAGATTGTATATACTTCAGAATAATCAGATTGCTTTTATTAAACTAAGAACCTTACAGACGTTCAACGATTTTTCTTAAACCCTACAATATTTTAATACCATAATTTTTAGTTTTTACCATGTAGACAACTGTGATACAAGCGGGGTTCTATCAGAGAGGTGGGGGTGCTACGTGATGGGGCGTGGTGGTTAGGTGACCACGCATGGATCACCGCCGCCGGTCATGGTGACCACGCGTGAAGATGATGAAAGTTACCGTTGAAGGTGAACATTGGGGTGTTAAAAATAAATAAATAAAATTAAACCGACCGGAGAAGACGAAGACGTCCCCGTAACCCGCAAGCTTTTCGTTTCGGTATACCGTTCTCGTTCCTTTGTTTTGCTCGTTTACTTTTCGGATTAAATACAATAAATTCTGACTTTATATTACAAACAAACGTCTGAAAATATGGGTCTTGCCATGACGTTGATGGTGGTGGTTCCGGCGGCGGCGGTGGTGGTGGTGGCAGTGGCTGTGGTGGCGGTGGTGGCGGTGGTGGTGGCAGCGGAGTGGTGGTGGTGGCAGGGCTGTGGTGGCGGTGGTGGCGGTGGTGGCGGTGGTGGTGGTGGTGGCAGCAGAGTGGTGGTGGTGGCAGGGCTAGTGGTGGTGGTGTTAACTGCCATTTCAGTCCATTTTTCAAATTTACACAATCAGTCCTTTATGTTACAAATTTACACAATCAGTCCTTATTTACAAACTGACTTAACTGGGTTATGATTTTTGGACTGAAATGGCACCTTTCTAGAACGTGGGGGACGAAAATGGCGCATTTTTGAAAAATGAACTGAAATGGCCAAAATGACCAAACCACAGGGACGAAAATGGCAGTTAACTCTTAAAAAAAAGAATTAGTCAAAGATAAGGAACATTTATATAATCTTAAAGTTAAATGTCGGTGCACATAACAAATTACAATATCTGCCCTCACTGCCACTAACAAATGACAATTTTACCCTTTTGTCATATGCCATCTACCCTTTCTCTTTTAAATCACTTTACCCTTTCTCTTTTTAAAACCCTAATTCGATTCACACAGCTCATGTGGTTTAAATTCATCACAGACTAATATTCTCATTCTCATTCTTTCATGCCCTAAAAAAATCATCTTCAAATCCCCTAACGAAACCACCACGAAACTTCACTACAAGAATCTCTAA
>JARYGA010049004.1:0-22803 GCA_030545235.1 Helianthus tuberosus | reverse complement strand
CTTTACATAACTTAGAAATAAGTTTTGAAGGCTTTGGTATGGCAAAATCAAGTTAAATCGCTTACAGGGACTAAAGTTGACAAACTGCGAAAGTATGCCAATTTGAACTGTAACAGACATTACGGAACATGACCATAAGTTAAACACACCTTAAATATCCTTTACATAGCTTAGAAATAGGCTTTGAAGGGTTTGGTGTGCTAAAATAAACTTTTGGGACATTCAGGGACTAAAAGTGTCAAAAAGTGCACAAGTTTGCATTTTCACGCATAACTTACGTTCTGAATACTTCCGGACATCCAAAAATTTATGTAAGCATGACTATATTATATTTTAGTGTTCGCCATAAGAAAAATCCATTCGTCGCGTCATTTGGATCGTTTTTCGCGCTTGTGCGCATTCCGTCGTAATTAACCGAACATCACGACCGTACGGCCAAACGAACCGACATCCGAGATATTTTTGAACACATTTTAAGTTCCCTACACTTTAACTTCATTTTAGAGCTTTGAAATGGGGTTAACGGGCCTTAAACGTGTCGAAAATGGGCTGAATGCATGACAGGGGCCAAAAGTGTAAATCTGCCAAACTTAAGCCTAGCGGTGCGCTACACTTTTAACGTAGCGGTGCGCTAGCCTGTTCCAGAACAGATAATATCAAACAGTCAGCAGATTATCAGCTGATTAAACCACAACCACAAGTTCTAAACTTGCCCTTTCAGCTCTTAATAGGCCATATTCAGTAACCATAACATTTTGACAAATGTACGCATGAGATTCGAGCACGGTTTTCATGAAACGATCTTAACGGTTACCCGAAATCTATAAATACCCATCACATTTGCACACATTTCTCACAAGAATCTGATCATTTGTGCTCTAAGTTGAAACCTTTGTTTCATACCTGAGCTATTTTGATTTTGATTAGCATTCGGGGACCCTTCGTAAGTGTTCCTTCGTTCTTTTATTGCTTTTCGAGTCCGAAAGTCAAACTTTGTTTGACTTTCTGCATTGACCAATTTATGGTCGATGCGAAGTTCGTTTGAACTTCATAACGTGAGTGTGATCACGAAGGTTATAGTCCCTAGCGACTATACCTACTGATTACCACGTTACCTAGGCTCAGTGACGAGCCGTAGTTTCGGGCAGAATACGTATTCTTGCGTATTTTGTAACCAAACTACTCTTAGGTATCACAACCGTTTGTTGTGATACCAAACCTGTTTTCTAAACTTAGGTAAGCATGTTTTAACATGCTTAGCTCGTCACTTTTAGTTTAGTGCTTATATAGGGTCGTAAGGTAAGCGATCTAAACAATCGCTTATACTTTCGAACCCGACCCGTTTGGTCGATCATTAGGATCCGACCAAGCACAATAGGTGACCATAGTATATAGGGAATAACCTTACGAGGTTATACCTTATGGTCGCTTCGTTTAAGTAGTTGTATGATAGGGAGTTTATATGCCTTAGGTAAATTACCAAAATACCCCTTTGATGCCAAAATTCATTTTAAACATATGTAACATAACTTTTGACATCTAAACTGATTTGACAACCATATTAGACATGTTAAGGCATATATTACTTGTCATAGGACTAGTTAGGCGGTCCGAACGCGTTTCACGCGAACGACGCGTTAAAGTAGCATAAGCTACCTAAACGGGTCGTAATGGGTCGTAAGCACTTAGGTTAGGTTTCATTTAGTATGTAGGCTTTATTAAACCATACTACATGAGTTCCCATACTCATATGGTTTACGAGCCCTCATCCTATCCGATCTTCCGATTTAGGTCCGGTTATTAACATAGTTACCTATATTAGGTGCCGTTTGATTCCGAGATCTCTAGCATTACTTGGTGATTATCTTTAGACATCTGAGCAATCTCAAGTGAGTACATAGACCCCTCTTTTACTGTTTTCCAAACGTTTTGGGGTGGAACACATGTGCCTACTTGTTACTTTCATGCTTTCCTGTTTTCGCATCATATACCTGCTATGTTCGTTAGTACATTATAGTACATGATCTCATTGTGTTTTATGCTATGTATGTCCATTTATTTCATACTTAGTACATCGTTTTACATTTACATTTTATGCTATGTATGTCCATTGCGTGCATACTTAGTACATTGTTTTCATCACATGCTTACATTTTGGGATGACATTTGGTTTGTTTACATGGGACAATACATTCATTAACACCGATCATGCCGTTCGTTAGTAGGTAGTGGTACCATAGGAATTGACAACTCCCGTTCCGGACGTCCCAGGGAAAGGGGATGAAAGGAATGACCGAATTCGTTGATATAAGACAGATAGACCTTTAATTTGTTTAAAGGGTTTATCACCACAGTCGCAAGGCTTGGATGTATGCATATTCACAATACCGCATAAATGTTCATATTAAATATTTGCATGCATTTACACAAAACATAGCTTTGATTTAAACCAAGTTTTACTTCAATACTTTGTTTTTGTGCATATGGTTTAGTTGAGACCTTTCACTTGCCATACATGACATTTTGACATAGACATTTGACATAGACATTTCGGCATAGACATTTTAACATGATTGACATTTGATCATGCATTTACACAAAACATAGCTTTGATTTAAACCAAGTTTTATTTCAATACTTTGTTTTTGTGCATATGGTTTAGTTGAGACATTTCACTTGCCATACATGACATTTTGACATAGACATTTGACATGGATATTTGACATAGACATTTGACATGGATATTTGACATAGACATTTGACATGGATATTTGACATAGACATTTGACATGGATATTTGACATAGACATTTGACATGGATATTTGATATAGACATTTTGACATGATTTACATCTTGACATGAACATTTTACATTGTTTGGTTTGGTTTGATTAAGTGATTAAGTAACGAGGCGTGTGTAATATGATACAAGCATGGTGGATACGCCGCTGGTACTTCCTATATATAAGTGTTTGTATGGTATTACATGTCGTAACGTTATTTGAATCATTTCAGTTTGAGACATAGAACATTTCATACAAATAACATACTTTTCACAAGACATTGATTTATAAACAACTTATCTTATGCAAACACATTTTACTTGGTTATTCATTTAACCTTACATTTATTTATACTTATCATCTGATCTTATCGTTTTTCAAATGATTTAAAAGACAAAGCAAATAACAAGGTTCATGACTAAACATTTTCTCAAACATAAGTCATGAATCTTATTTTCACAAAACCTATGTATCTCACAGGCATTTTTATGCTGACGTACCTATTTTCACATGTGTTTTTCAGGAGCTGTTGCATAAGATGTTCAAGATACACATAGACAGACTTGGGCTTTAGTGACAATAAAAGATGCAAGACTAGTTAATTATGTTGTATTTCTTTGTTTGTTAAGGCATAGTAACACTTTTAATCAATAAAACGAAACTTTAATTTCCATAGTTGTGAAACATTAATTCTGTTACAACACTCCCCGATGTTTCCGCCACGTTTTGTATGTTCTACGTGGTCGGGGTGTGACATTGATGGACTCACGCGGCCCGCGTAAGAGTCAAAGAGATCTTACGCGGGCCGCCTAGTACCCAGTTCAGCAACAGCAACTTTAAATAATGGCAGAAATGGTCCCTGTGAGCTTTAAAAGTCATTTTAGGCACGTAAAAGGCCCGTTAACCTCATTTCAAGGATCTATAATGATGCTCACACATAGGGGACATGAAACATGCTCAAAAACATGTCGGATGTCGGTTCGTTTGGCCGTACGGTCACGTTGTGCGTCTAATTACAACGAAACACGAACGGACGCGAAAAACGGTCCAAACTACGCAACGAATGGAATTTTATCAAGGCGATCACTAAAATAAAATATTTTAGTGCTTACATAAATTTTTGGGTTCCGGGGATATTCAGAATGTGAGATATGCGCGAAAGTGCAAACTTGTGCACTTTTTGACACTTTTAGTCCCTGCATGACCTTAAAGTTTATTTTTGCGAACCAAACACCTCTAAGCCTATATCTAAGCTATAGAAATGATAATTAGGGCATGTTTAACTCATGGAAAATTTCCGGAAGGTCCGTTACCATACGAATCAACATACTTTTGCAGTTTGACGCAAATAGTCCTTAAATTGCGCAAAGTAGCGCGAAATGCCGTTTAATGTTATCCAAGCCTTCCATGGCCCATATTTATCCTTCCCAAGCATATACTTAAATATTAATACGCTCTCGTTCGCTTAGATGGTCACCGAAAGGCATAGATTCAAAAGTTGGCGCTCTAGGTCCCTCTATTGCGCAAACCTGCGCATCTCATCATTTAATAGCATTGAAGCCTCATCTAATCCATATTAGGCATTCTTGAAAGTATTATTAAACATCACGATACTTCGGGTTCGCTAAAAGGTAATTTAGATGTATAATTATACATATTGACACTTTTAGCCCCTCTAACTTGCATAGTTGCGCGTAATTTTACTTATAGGCATAAAAACTTTAGTCGGCCAATATTTGGCATTCTCGAGAGTATAATTAAATATTATGAAGCTCCCGGTTTGTTAAGAGGTCACTCAGAGGTTAGAATTGACATGTTGACGCTTTTAACCCTTTATTACGCAAACTTTCATTTAATTACGCAAACGGCTACACTTAACCATCAAGTGGCACATTTGTGAATATAAATATCGTGAGAGGTTATTTAGAAACTTATTTTAGGTATGTTACACTTCCAATCCTTTCATAATCAAAGTTTTCGATTTTTTTTCTCGAAAAATTAGTCCCTTAAATTCAATGTTTGGCTTCATTGGGGTTTATTACACGTGTCAATACATCATTGGACGTGATTTTCCGAGGTGTTACAGATTTGCAGCGGAATCAAGTCTGGTATTTGGTTTCATGTTCATGATTCACGATAACAAGTGTGTGCAGGAAACAAGAGATTACGAAATGGACAAATTGAATGGAATTCAGAATGTCTTGGTACCCGGAAAAGATTGCCGGCAAGTGTCTTATAAACATCATGAACGACGGTTATGTGGTGGTTAATTTGAGCGGGAACAACCGTCATTGAAACGGTGTCTAACCAACCGACATATTACATTTGTCCCAGAAAAGTTTTAAAATTAGTCCAACATATTTAAGCATGACGTCCCATAATATGACACAACCACAACATAGTTATATTGTCTTTGATCCTTATGGATCTTATTACATTTCTCCCAGAAAGTTTTAAAATTAGTTCAACATATTTAAGTAATAAAACATGCATCAATGACCACAAGATACGCCATAATTTCCCGAAGCCGAACTCAAGTACCTGTAGAACACGTTAAAATCAAGTGTCAACACAAAGGAAGGTGAGTTCACTTATTCGTTTACTAACAAATTTTATTCCAAGGAAAACTTTATGTTTAGGTGTTTATTTAAAAACAATTCATGTAATTTTAGAAAGTCCATTTTACTTCCTTAATAAAATCCATGGGCCTTCCATCGGTTCATTACTCCGACAATAGTAATACTGCCCAGGTTTTGTATATTAAATTATTGCGTCAATTTTCAGACTCGTATGTTAGCTAGACGATATGAACTATATATTAACCATGCAGGGATAATCAAAGCCAGACAATAAACAGAATATTAATCCGTCGTCTGACTTGACACGGGGCGACCGGTCACGACGGGGTTGTCAACCCGATATATCTACCAACAATTAATCGCGTGCAATACTTAAATGATTAAACGACATCATGGGCGCAGGGTTCTTTCTCGAAGAACAATATGATGTCTGCCTCACGTACAATATATATATCCTACTAATATGACAATTTAATACACGATGTGTACGAATCCCCTGAAATCCCCGACGAAACGTTAGCCTATGTTGATACTTACTCTCTTGAGACCAAGCAGTATTCGTACCAACTTTACGGTCGGTTTCGCCTCGGAAACACCGTACCATCCCAATGTCCCACATTTATTCATCAAAAACGTTTTACTTCGAAACGTATAACTTATCAAATCTCATATATTTTCAGCGAAAATATATATTTTATATTAAAAGGTATGTTTTATTTCGAAAACATTATTAAACCCTTTTAACGACGTGTTCTACCCCCAAAATATGTACAAAGCAGTAAAAAGAGGGGTTTAGTGACACTCATCTTTGGGTGCGTATTTTAATACCGCAATCCCAGAGATTGATTTTTATATTCGTCCTAATATAAGAACAATTCTAAATCAATACATATATTTAACACAAAATCCTAAGTTTCTCCGTTTCTTAGAATTATCACATAACTTTGAGATTTTCTCGAAAAGTTGTCATTTTTTATTATGTTGGCACGTTAATATATATGAGTCCATATATATATATATATATATATATTATTTTTCGACTTGAATGATTTAATTGGTGACCATTATTGTGTAAATATGTTAACTCTCCCGTTTATACGCAATATATCTACGGTTTGCGCGTCGTAATATATATACACAACGTTCATAGAATTTAACACCGAACACACAAAATATTACTAACTTATCTATTTTGTCATTTTTAAAGCAAATATACATAAAACATCTCATATGTACCAAATTTCATGCTCGACAAACATGTTACACATTTAATGCAATTTTACCGTTTCTACCGCACAAAACGTACATGCATAGTTTAAATTTCCCACTATCAAATTAACACTTAACATATTATCATATTTACATGTTTAAATTACTTGACACATTTTATCACATAAGGTTCACTCAAAATTTACCCATACTAGTGTTCATCGAAAAATGCGTATTTTAGCGATTCACTAACGTTTTCGGGCGTCGGAAGTCATGTATGGCCAACCAAACACCAAGTAAACTTAAAATTAGTTAAATTAATTGTTTTTAAACTAAAAACATCAGTTTATTTACTGATCTAAATCAGTTTTACAAAAATCACCCGAAAAGCCGATTTTTGACCGCTTTAACGCATAGTTTTGCGTTAAACGTTACTATAACCATCCCAACTCGAAACGATTTGATATTTTAACATAATACATGTTATTTACTGATTAAAATAGTGGTTATAATCAGATTAGTGCAGTTTTTGTGTAAGTCACATAAATCATGCAATTTCACGTATTTTACAACTTTTAATGCACCAAGTACAACATGCAAAGCTAGCAAACATTATGACAAAGTTATATACCATTTTAACACTTCAAATAATTATATTTTTAGTGTTTAGAAACTGATTAAATATTATCTTCATCATACCATACATAAATCATCATTTCATGAACATTCATCCACATGCATGCTTAAGTACAAGCATCTAATGCATTCAATTCACATCATCATCAACATGCATGAACTAACTCATATATATCATGTATTTAACACATGTTCAACATTCAAGAATCATCATCTTCATATGATTATCATTTTATCATTTCATCATAAATGAAAGACATATATATATATACATATACTTATATTCTTACACATTTAAGATTTAATCAACAAAATTTCACATGCATGCATATATATATAGGTAGAGGATCCTGTAAAAAGTGCTCAAAGTGTGAGAAGTGTATTATAACACTATATATAATACTATATAACACCATATAAACACCGTATAACAATATGTATCACCATATAATACCATATAACACTATGTAACACTATATATCATTATATAACAAATATAAATATGGTATATAATGATATATAGTGTTACATAGTGTTATATGGTATTATATGGTGATACATATTGTTATACGGTGTTTATATGGTGTTATATAGTATTATATATAGTGTTATAATACACTTCTCACACTTTAGGCCCTTTTTACACTATCCTTACCCTATATATATATACACACATACATATATGGTCATATATATGTATGTACACATGATCCAAAAATTTACCTTTCACATATTCATGAACCCATTTCAAATCACAAAAACCCTTTTCAAATCATTCATGCATTAACTTCCAAGAATCAATCAAATATGTAACAATCAAAATAAAAACCCAATCTCATACACACATGTATATATACTCACGGCCACATGCACACACACATACACTTCCATTTTTATTTTATTCAAAACCCCATTTGTTTTTATTTTCAAGTTTGTGAGTAAACTCAAGAACAAGAGAAACTTCCATCAACATCAAGAACATCAAGAATCAAAAACAAGGTTTCTAAAATAAATTTTAAACCTTCAAGATTCAAGTGGGTTTTGACATGATTTTTGATGTTTTAAAGCTTATTTCACCAAGAAAGCACCTTTGGATCATCAAAATAGCTTGGAAACACCTTAGATTTAATGATGTTCTTGCAAGAATCATCAAAATTTCGAAAATATGAAGGGGATAAGAGGGGTGTTTGGCTGAAATTATTGAGAGAGAGTGGATGTGTTTGCTTTTATTTCAATTTCTTGGACATTGTGAATATGTAGAAGTTCAAGGTAATGAATCTTCACCCCACCTCCCATGATGACTAATAGTTGGAGGAGAGAGAGAGATAAATTAATGTGCATGGCTGCCAACACACTCTAATACACTATTTTAATTGTATACATATACATATACATATATATGTAGTTTTGGCTAAAAACTGGTATTTTACTTGATACCGGGTATTTTATCTAGCGTTTTAATCCCGTTTTAGTGCGTTTTAAATTATTTTTAACACTCTATAAAAATAAACTCACTAAAATATTACTAAACGATATTTTGTTTGCCTGTACTGGCTACGTTGTCGGTATTTGGCAGTATGCGCGCTGTGTTGCGCAGTACGCGCTTAAAACCGCAAAAATAGGGATTTGTGCGTTTTTATTTGTTTTTATCATTCTACAGTAATAAAATTATCAAATTATTACTAAAATGATTATCAGTTGCTTTGACAGGCTGTGTTGACAGTATTTTGTCGGTATACGTGCTACATCGCGCGGTACGCGCTTAAACTCGAAAAATAGAGTTTCCTTGCGTTTTAAATTATTTTTCCATAGGGATATGATTAAAATAATTATTCTAATCATAACAGACTATTTTTAGGATTTTAACACTGATCGGGTGGTCACCGACGTTCGTTTCGCATTTTAACCGTTACGCGATAAGCGTTTATTTTACCGTTGCCAGCATAATTTTTACCCAAGTTTAAATTTACCAAATCATTAAATTCCACATATAAACATCATAATTAGTCAAATATGGCCCATTACCTATTTACAACACGTGCTACAATTGTACGGTACGGCCTGAAAAGCCGGGTGTCACAGCAGCCCTTCAACATGAACTCACTAACCTCACATTAGCCTCCATGCCAAACCTTGATGCATACTGCCAACGAATTAGAGAGCTTGTGGATCAGCTTCGTGTTGTTGACTACCTCATTAATAACACCCAACGGATCTTGTATTTGGTTCTCGATTTACCCCGGGAATACGACACTATGACCTCCATACTAAATCAGTCGCTACCCCCATGGGAGGAGGCCCGCAATCAGGTGAATTTGGAGGCTTGACGCATAGCCACGCGTGACTCCCTCTCCCCCACACCAATTGTAGCTACCGCCATCACCTCTCAGGCCGACCGGAGTTGCCATGGTGACCAGCCGCCCCACCGTGACGGCGCTCCTCTAATCATCGCGACAATCAATCTAGTAATACTTCTCGCTCATCCAGTAGACACAATGGGCAGTCCAACTTTAGTCCTAATCAGGCCCAACAACTGTTGATACACTTTTCTGTGGACGCGGCACGTGATGTGCCAACTCATTTTTCCAAAATTCGATAAATCATTTTTGATTAAATTAATTTTGGTAAACGGCATTGAGGTAACACATGAGTTAACCGACATCGGGAAATCCTTATTGAAAACATCTTTGTGTCTTTTAAATTTATCTTAGTTTGTTGATTTTAGGGGGAGTAAATCCAAAATTTGAAAATTCAAAAACATCGAAAAATTTCAAAACTCAAAAACATTGGAAAAAAAATGAGTTTCCTGGCGAGAAAAAGAGAAAATGATAGTACATCAGTGGTCTGTCGAAACTTCTTTGAACTGAACTTAAAATGAAAAACGATAAGCAGCTCTATATAAGATGTATCGGTAGGCTCACAATCATTTTAAAGTGTGCAGGGTGATATAAATCTTAAATCGACTGAAGACCAGGTGGGAACCACTCATTGGCATATGGTCTTAGTACCGAAATTTCGTTTGATTGATTGCCGAGGTTCTGAGATATTCGGTCTTTATGCTGTCTTATCATCTGGGTATCATGGTTGTATCTTTTACCGAAAAATAACGGGGACGAAGTCTAGATCTTCCATGATACTATACATACGTGTACATATTGCATACGACCTCAATAAGTGATCAACAATCACATGTCCAAACAAAATAAGTGATAATATATCACATTTATCCGGGAGTCAAGTTCGCCTCTCTGTTGTACGATGTACTGACCTGTTCACGGACTTGCTCCTGTGCCCTCATGCATCGAAAATCAAGTTCCTCATCAATAAGTGATTCTATCACATATGGCTTGTTTTTAATCAAAAAATAAGTGAGTTTCTCACAGTCTTTTATACGGTCAAACAGATGATAAACGGTATACTCACCGGTAAGATGAACTCTCGTGCATACCTTGATACGGGAATGTATCGTGTGTGGATGAACACCGGTCGGTAAGTATAAATCATACACTAATCGTATCCTCTCGCCATGATTACATCTGATAAGTTGAGCTTATGTGGACAACAATACCGATAATTGTTATAGGATGCTTATCTAAATGTTAACTAATTGAACAAAAAGAGCGTTTTGGCATAACCGTACACTGATATGATTCTCTTACCCTCGAAACTCGCAAAAAGAATGTCCGTAAATATTTATTTACTGCTTTCAGTTCTTGCATCTTTGTATATATTTATTTATTGCTTTCCGTCTTTACATTTGAAAAATGAAAAAATCCAAAAAGATTTTAGGTGTGTTTTAATCTAAACTTTATAAAAGCCAAAAAGATTTTGCTTCTAGTTTATTTTTGATTAACCGATGTTGGAGCTCGAGTCTATCCTACCCAAAATCCTGATTATAAGCCGGAAAACAATTGCACCTTCATAAACTGTCGAAGTTAACAAGTTTTGAAAGTTAAAGGATTAAAATTGATAATTTTTTAAACTTTCAAACTGTTGTCGGTCGGTATTTGATTGAGATTTGATCTCATATATGTCGTTGTTTAATTTGTCTAAATTCCAAGCGGTTGTTCTCATTATGTTTAGCTTTCCTGTATGTGCAGATATGACATCAGAATCAGCTAAAGGCGAAGAGAACGTGTCAGATGACAAGTCGTAAGTGAAGACACGGCGTTGATGCAATCAGAAGATCAAGATGATTGGATTGCAGTTGATCACTCATCAACACCACAAGGATCTAAAGAATTGAAGATCAAAAGATTCACGAGCATGACTCAATGGAGAGTTTGTTAACACACTTCCTAAATACAAGGGGGAGTTTGTTGATACACTTTCTTCTTACGACGCGTGAAGACTTTGAAGATCCTCCGACATGAAAGACATGGAAGTCGAACCATCACAGCAGCGTCCAAGGGGGAGTTTGTTGATACACTTTTGTGTGGACGCGGCACGTTCGGTTCGAGCCTTTAACGGAATGAAGACCAAGTCGAATATCCTCCTATCCCACTTGGGTCTGACAAGTTTGTCCCGTTTGTTTTGTAATGTTTAAATAACTGTGCATGTTGCATATTTAGTTATGTGGTATTTATGTTTATATAGTATGCTGGGCCAAAACATCAACTGGGCATAAACCTCCTTTGGGCCTTGACTCCTTTGGGTTTTGACTTCCTTGGGCCAAAACTCCTGCATGACGAAACCCCCTTTATGATGAAACTCTATAGGGTTTCATCACACTAAAGGACAAAACATGATGAAACTCTATGGGGTTTCATCATACTACAGGACAAAAGCATGATGAAACCTCCAAGTTTCTTCATGACGAAACTCCCAAGTTTCGTCAACTTTGAGGTTTAGTCAGGCCCAAGTAGAGTTTCGTCAGGCCCATTTATGTTTCGTCTACTGTTGTGCAAGCTGCCTATATGAACACCTCATAGTTTCTGTGTGAAACTTATGAGAGCATATCCACTGTGAGAGGTTTATTTCAAACATTGTGTGTATTTGTTCGATACTTGTTCTCATCCACGTTAATCAATTGATTGTGTTTCATTGGTTATACCGTGTTCTTATTATATGTGTTTGGTTTGGCATCGTTACGGGGATTCCGCACCCGTGACCGTGTTTGTGATAAACAAGGATTCGGATTCGTTATCGATCCACCGAAATTCGGGACCTACAACAACCTTATGTTCCTTACTGGGCTCCACAACAAGGGTTCACACCATATTCGGCTCCTCCACCCTGTCCATTTCCAACTCAAGGTTGGGCTTAGCAATGGACTCCAAGAATCAATGGTCGCCCCAACAATACCCCACCATCTGGTCCATCCGGAACGCAGCAGGCACAGGCTCACTTAGCCGCTGCTAACCCTCTCGACCTATCAAGCATGGAAAATGCGGTTCAAGCTCTCTCCATGAATTACGATTCGGAAAATAATGACCAATGGCATTTTGACACAAGTGTATCTTCTCACATTACTTTTGATCCTAATAAACTTGATATGTTTTCCACATATTCTCCTATGGAGTCAATATTCATTGGAAATGGTAATAAACTTCCGGTCATGGGTTCAGGATCTTCCGTCGTTAACACCACTAGCAAACCCCTACACCTTAAATCTGTCTTATTTAACCCAAAATTATTAAAACTCTTATTTTCGTGCGTAAATTTAACATTGATGATTACACTTCCATAGTATTTGACCCGTTTGGATTCTCTGTGAAGGATTTCAACAATGGCACGATCCTGAGTCATCACAACAGTACCAGTGAACTCTGCCTGCTCACCTCCAACGCTTCCGCCACAGCGTGCTTCGCAAACACTAAAGATTCTCCTTTATGGCACAACCGAGTTGGACACCCGGGTCAACCCGTCATGGAGTTTCTACATTCAAAGAATTTTATTACATTCAATAAACAAAAACTATCTTCTATTTGTCATTCTTCTCAGTTATCTAAACATATGCGATTGTTGTTTTTTATTTAAATACAAAATTTTGCTATTTTGCATTGTGATTTGTAGAGATCACCTATTTTAAGTCATGCAGGTTACAAGTATTATACGTTTTTAACAGATGATTTTACTCAATATACGTGGGTATACCTTTTAAAGTTCAAATCAGAAACGTTCACAAAATTTACACATTTTCACCAATTTGTCACAACACAATTCCGCATGCAAATTTAATCCTTCCAATGAGAGATTGGTGGCAAGTTTGATAACAATGACTTTAAAAATTTTACAACTCAACACGGAATCCAATTCCGATTCTCTTGCCCGCACACATCCCAACAGAATGGGAAATCTGAACGCATGATTCGTTGTATTAATGAAATCATGTTTACCCTTTTCACACACGCTTCACTACCCTCCTCGTTTTGGGTTAAAGCTCTTCACTAAGCTACATACCTCCATAACATCCTCCCTACCAAACTCCATAAATTTCAAACACCTACATCTTTATGTTACCTTCGTCAACCATCATATGACCATCTTCGTGTGTTCAGATGCTTATGCTATCCAAACACCACGTCTACTTGTCCACATAAGCATGCTCACCGTTTCGCCCCGTGTGTGTTCCTCGGATACCCGGCTAACTATCGTGGATATTGCGCGGGGCAAAACCATTTTTTCCCGACACGTCACTTTTGACGAAACCCAATCTCCGTTCTCCTCAAACACTAAGCCACCTCCTACCCACTCATTCCTTGACCCATCCCCACTTCTCTTCACTCAACCCTTTACAGCATCGTCTACCCAAACTCCACCACCCAACCAACCCAATGGCCCAACCTCTCCCACTGGCCCATCCCATCTCAACTGCTTGTATTCCCCACGACTCATACCATACCGCTTGCACTACAACCCTCTCCAGCTAACACCGCACCGGTCCCACCTCACCAAACTTAACGAGCTTAGTCCACCTCCCACTGGTCCTCCTCACAACATCGCGCACCCACCCACCTCACCCGCTCATCATGGACTAGCTCCAACAACCACCACCTCGACCCACTCTATGCAAACCCGATCCAAATCCGGAATTTACAAACCCCGTAATCCGGTGTCTCTAAACACCGAAACCTCAGCATCCATCTCACCTCTTCCTAAGTCACATCTCACCGCTCTCACCGACCCTAACTGGAAGAAGGCCATAACAAACGAATATGACGCTCTATTGGAAAATAACACGTGGGAACTCGTTCCGAGACCGGCCAATGCACCCATTATTCGTTGCATGTGGTTGTTTAAGCATAAATTCAGGGCCGATGGGACTTTGTAACGACAGAAGGCTCGCCTTGTAGTTAATGGGAAAAGCAAGACAATCGACATAGATTGTGATGAGACCTTTAGCCCTGTGGTGAAACCCACCACAGTTCGCATAGTTCTCAGTCTTGCTGTATCACGGGAATGGTCTATCCATCAGTTGGATGTGAAAAACGCGTTTCTGCATGGGCACCTGAAAGAAACGGTTTACATGTTTCAGCCACCCGGGTTCACTTCAAGTTCACACCCTAAGTCCGTATGTAAGCTAAACAAGTCTCTCTACGGCTTAAAACAAGCCCCGCGGACCTGGTACCAACGATTTGCAGGTCACATTTCCAAGTGTGGTTTCAAAAATAGCATTTGCGACACCTCCTTGCTTGTCTATCAGAAAGGAGACCAAATGGCGTACCTTCTTTTATATGTGGATGATATTATCCTCACTGCTTCTAGTGACTCCTTGCTTCGCAGCATCATTAAGTCGTTATCTGCTGAGTTCAACATGACCGACCTAAGAAAATTGCATCACTTCTTGGGTATAGCAGTTCAACAACAAAAGGACGGTTTGTTTTTATCTACTTATGCGGCTGACATTTTATTTGGTGCAAACATGACCAATTGCATCTCTGTTAGCACACCAGTTGAGGCTGGATCAAAACTCACCGCCACCTAAGGTGTCCCATTCTCTGACAGTTCCTTATATCGCAGCTTAGCGGGCGCCTTACAGTACCTCACCATTACTTGCCCTGACATATCATATGCGGTTCAGCAGGTCTGTCTCTTCATGCATGCCCCCAGAGAACCACATTTTCAATTGCTCAAACAGACAATTCGATACATCAAAGGTAGTCTTTCACAAGGCTTACAACTCACACCCTCCAAGTCCACCGGCTTGACAGCATACTCCGATGCGGATTGGGGTGGGTGCCCTGTTCTCGACGGTCGACGTCTGGCTATTGTGACTACATGGGTGGAAATTTAATCTCGTGGTCCTCTAAACGACAGCCCACCGTCTCTCGATCTAGTGTTGAAGTCGAATACAGTGGAGTGGCTAACACCGTAGCCGAGATCAGTTGGATTCGTAACCTCTTGCTTGAACTTCACATTCCGGTCAGTCGTGCTACAATCGTTTACTGTGATAACATCTCAGCAGTATATCTAACAAAAAACCCAGTGCAACATCAAAGGACTAAACATGTTGAACTAGATATTCATTTCGTCCGGGACAAGGTGCGCCTTGGCGATGTTAAAGTCCTCCACGTTCTAGCTGATTACAAGTATGCGGACATCTTCACCAAAGGCCTTCCTAAGCACCTGTTTCAGCGGTTCCGTTCCAGTTTATGCCTTCGCTCTTCTACGGCTTAAACTTCGGGGGACTGTTAGCCGATAACATAGTTCGATGTTATTGGCATGATTGTTGTGAATATTTTGTTATTACTAATTTGATACTATTGTGATACGTTCCCATACTTAGCTCCTAAGTGAGCTCTCATGTACTCTATTATATATTCCTTTGTATTGTAATGAGAAAGGCAAGGAAATTAACCATCTTACAAGCATAAGCCACATTTTAGCATTTATTTCAGGAGATTATATAACCTCCAGTAGCTAAGGAAAAGGAAAAACGAAAAGGCGTGAAGGGCATTGGCCTACTATTATGAAGAAAAAGTTTATAGCATTAGTGGTAGTTTAATTCTCAAATGTTTAGCAAAGTTTTGGAAGAGATGCTTTTAATGTACTGTATAGTCTTTCCATTGTGTGTTATACAGTCAAAATTGTGCAAGGGCCAAACTATCTACACACTTGGTGTGTGTGTAGATAGTCACCCTTAAAAGGTGTTTTTTGTCTTTATATGCACACCGTGCAGTGTCGAACTGTGGCTAAAACGCGGCGTTTTGGTTCGGTTAACCAGACAAAGATTGACGGGTGTCTGACGGGTCTGTTGACCGGACCAAAACGCCGAGCTTTGGCCGCGTTTTGGTCCTGTCAACCAGACCGAGTGTCAGTCTTTTGTCTGGTTGATAGGACCAAAACGCGGCCAAAGCTCGGCGTTTTAGTCCGGTCAACAGACCCGTCAGACACCCGTCAGTCTTTGTCTGGTTAACCGGACCAAAACGCCGCGTTTTGGCCACAGTTCGACACTGCAGGGCATGCATATAAGGACAAAAAACACTTTTTTTGGTGTGTAAATAGGCAAAATGGTGTGTAGATAGGTACACCCTTGTGCAACTTGGGTGTGACATGACATGTTTAATAATTGCATAAACTAAGAAATAATGTGATCTCTTTTACTGTTATAATGATTGGTATGAATGGTAGTAAGACATAATGTGATCTATTTTACTGTTATATGTGAAAAAAAAGATATATCTTAAATTACGTTATACAAAATGATAGTAAGACAGTTTTATTTTGCTGTTATAATGATAGGTATGAATGGTCTGGTATGAAACAGAACCTTATTAGTAGACCTGTCACATGTGATTAGAAAGAGAATATTACTATATCTAACGGTAACAATTAGCACAGGTAAAGATTTATGTACTAGTCTCATTAACGATGAAGGTAAAATGTTCAATGGATGGAGGTAACATTTCACAGCAGCAAATCCTTTTTTGCCGTTTTGGTAGGTTTTGTTTACTTGAGAAACGAAACTTCTTGGTTTTATGACATTGTGTGGTGACCATCCATTTTCTCAGCTGCTTCTTGTAGTTCCAATGCAAACTCTAGCCCCCATACTACATCCTCCATTGCAGGCCGTTCACTCCCTTTCTCATGCAAGCAACTACTTGCTACCTCACCGAACATCCTTAAACACCCGGGTGCAATCTCACCACTTAGTTTCGGATCAATAATTTCATGTAAGGTTCCTTTTTGGTAGCAACTCTTGCCCCATTCTGCCAAATTCACTTGCTCATCTCTCACCCATTGAACGATAGCAGGTCTTGCACATAATACCTCGAAAAGAACAACTCCAAATGAGTACACATCAGACTTCTCAGTCAGTTGTTTGGTCCGGCAATATTCAGGATCAATATACCCGAAACTACCCTTCACCATCGTCCTAACATGTGTTTTTGTTGGATCCTTGGAGCCAAGTTTTGATAAACCGAAATCAGACACCTTAGCAACCCAATTCTCATCAAGTAAGATATTTGTGGACTTGACATCTCCATGAATTATTGCTCGCTTTCCACAAGAGTGGAGATAATGCAACCCTTTGGCTGCGCCAATGCAAATATCAAGACGTCTTTTCCATGACAGATGACGTGCGTTTGTGCTGTAGAGATGTTCTCGTAGAGTCCCATTTGCCATGTAATCATACACAAGTATCATCTCTCCTTTGTCTTCACAGTATCCAATCATGGAAACTAGATGGACATGACGTAGTTTCGACAGGAACGCTATTTCTGTCCAGAATTCATGAAAACCCTGGCTGGATAATGAGTTGAGGCGTTTGATGGCGACAGCTGTTGTATTGTTGTCTACGTACCCTTTATACACCTTACCGAACCCTCCGCTACCAATGATACAATTGTCATTAAATTCATCTGTAGCCGTTCTAATTTCTTCTACTGTAAAACGTTGGCAGCGATATGATGGCAATGTTGCATCACTAGAAATTTGACTCCGTGATGGCTGATTGTAGGTATTGCTGTAGAGTTTGGCTAGCCTTTTTCGCAGTTAAACTATATAAGAAGTAACGCAGACAGCAAGACTAAACATCCGCCAATTATTTTGGCATATGGTGGAGTCTTCTTGATCCCATTTGTGGCGGATACAGGGTTTAACAGTGGGTGCTTGGGTCTATGTTCTGGGTTTGGGCTTGAAAGATCACGATTCATGCTCAACTTGAAAACTTCCAGACCATTCAAATAACCATCAAGATATTTAGATTTACCACTAGGATGAATTGCAACCCACAAATCTTGCTTGCTCCGGCGGCCATCAGGATCGTCGGCGAATGCAATGTAATCCTTATATATAGGATACCCGCTACCTTGCGTCCAGTAGAATAGATCAGCTTGATTCTCGGCTGTTTGATTATTAATGAAAATTCTAAATTCTGCATAATTTTTGTTTGTGTATGCTTGTATGATGTTGCAAAAATGGAGGCGGAGCATGTAATAAAACCCAGAATCAACAGGAAGTATCCAAGTCAGATTGTACTTGTCAGCCAGGCTGCCCATACTCCTCTGGGTTTGATAAACTAGCTCAGGTGCCGTATAATTCGGTGTATCCATGGTATACATGATGGGATCATCATTAACCCAAGTTACCCCAGATGCTGCTCCAAATATGTAGTTATTATCTTGATACCATGAGCGGTACATGCCAGTTTCGTAGTTGTCGGATACTTGCCCCCCACCCATGTTTAGCCTGTAAATATTTTCAAGGGCTGTGCTGTTATCAATAATCGGTCCTGAATATTGATTAACATATTTTGGTGTCTTGGCATTAAAATACAGATTTTCAGGCACTGAAACAATTTCAATACCATTGATGAAGGCATAGGAGTTAGGCGAGGGACTGAACATAATATAGGGTTTTGCTCAGGGGCGGACCCATGTATAGCGGAACGGGGTCCCCGGACCCCAATCTTTTTTTAAAAAGTAGTAAAAGCGGTATATAAAATTTGCTATGGACCCCATAAAATTATTAAGTTGGACCCCATAACAATGAAAGTGAGCCTGGTGTAGTGGTAAAACCCCTTGTTTACACACAAAACATCCTAGGTTCGATACCTGTTTGTTTCATTTTTTTGTGTTTTTTTTTTTTAAACCTGAAAAATTTGAACACCGGAAAAATTGGACCCCATCGTTCCAAAATCCTGGGTCCGCCACTGGTTTTGCTATCGTTTACATTCTTTGACAAAGTGAGGAACTTGTGGACCGCTGACTCCAGCATCTGATCGGGTCTTTGCTAGATAGGAGGCAGCCTGCAAAGCGCTGAAATTTGTTAAAAGAGAGAAGCCATTAGATGATACAGAGAAGAAAGATTCGTTCACGTCGAGGTTGGAGTAGGTGGCTGGATAGAAATAGAGGCGGAGGAATTTGGGCCCAGTAGAGACTGGAAAGGTTGTAGCATGCACTGGAGCATAACAGAAAGATAGTGATATGCCGTGTAGAAGTTGTAGCATGCACTGGAGCATAACAGAAAGATAGTGCTATGCCGTGTAGAAAAGTCTGTATTCTTTTTTATAGAGTTAAATGCCATTTTAGTCTCTGTGTTTTGGGTCATTTTGCCAGTTTAGTCCAAAGGTTTCATTTTTCACCTGTGGGTCCAAAAAGGTTTCACTGTTGCTATTTTAGTCCCCTGTGTTAACTACATCCATTATTTCTGTTAGACCATGTGTAGTGGTAACAATTTATAATGCCCCCACCATGGGGCATTATGTGACATGTGGCATCCTAGTCACACTTGGGCATTATAGTAAAAGTGGTGTAGTGGGCATAATGCCCTATAATGCCCCCTTCCAATTATTAAAAAAAATAAAAATAAAAAAAAATAAAGCAAACAGTTGATTAGTCTGCAAGAATCAAATGCATGTTTCAATCCCATTGGCCACAGGAAAAAGGTGTCAAAGTTGTCAGGGGGCATGTGGCTTTTGATTGGTGGGTCAAAGCTTTCAACAAACCAAACAAGCGTTTTAATTAAAACGCCTACAACATAATTTTCCAAAAATAACGCCCCAAAACGCCGGGTGTAATGGGGTGGGGGCGTTTTGGGGCGTTTTTTTTCAATTTTTTTTTAAAAAAAACGCCCCACTACGGATGGTCTTAACCAGAAGGGCGTTTCGGTCATTTTATATGGCCGAATTGCCTTTCTAGTTAACAGAATTACATATAAAATGACCGAATTGCCTTTCTGGTTAACAGAAAAAATGGATGAAGTTAACCCAGTGGACTACAATGGCAACGGTGAAACCTTTTTGGATCCACAGGAGAAAAATGAAACCTTTGAACTAAACTGGCAAAATGACCCAAACCACAGGGCCTAAAATGACATTTAACTCTTTTTTATATTTATAATTTTGTCTAATCGAATTATTTTCAGAAGACTTTCTTGGGATTTTGTATAAATATAATCATTCCCTTCCATAAAAATGTCAAATATATCGGTCTAGTAGATAGAGGAGTTCAAACTTCACTAATTAATGAGATGTTGAATTGATCGATCTTGTATGTTGAGTTTAAATAGACTCCAACGCGTCTTATTATATGTTTTTTTGTATATAGAACTTGATAAAATTCAACTAATGGTAGTGGTGGATGATCAGGCAAGTCAAAATAGCTAGCAAGATAACTTGTACATAAGGGTTGAATCAAGACATCTAGATCGTTGGCCCAGTTTACGTCGATTTTCTTTATTTTAAACAACAAAATTCAAACATGACTAAAACTATTGTGAAATAAATGATAATGGTCCACCGACTTTTGATCCATACAATTAGTGGCGGAACTACTAGCCCATTAAATCAGGGGTATCCTAAAATTTTTTTTTTTTACCGCGCAATCATACAATATTAAGAAAACGATAGCGGCGGCATTAAATAAAGTATAATCTGGAAATCAATCTCCGGCGAACGTTCAGGCAAACTCACCGGCATAACAATAGCAGCGACATGCGTATTAATGACGACATTATGTTTATTAGCGATGGTCTTATTACCGGCAAACATGTCTCTGCTAATGCCTATAGCGACGATTTTCGAGGCGACTTACGTCACCGCTAAAGCTGTGTTTCTTGTAGTGTTAATTGACTTCTTTGTAAACACCAATTCAATTGACATTAGCTTGTTTGTTTATTTGAGTATAAACTCTATTTTTTCTTATGTTCTTAAAACTTTTTTCTTAAACTGCATAAACTAAAAATTTCGTTATTTAGAATATTATAAATAATATTAAGTTTGTAAGAAAAATATCTTCCTAATAAAAAGGAACCGAATGTCATTACTATTTAAACTACTACAAACATAAGTTGGTGACGTCAGCCAGTAATAGTTCAGCCCTTCAATTGGGCAAAAAGGGCGGCAGGGGTAATAGTGCCAGGCAGCTGCCTGACACTCCTCTATTGGCCCAACAAAATTACGATTTTATCCTGATTTAAAATTACGATTTTGCCATCAGTTCAAATTTATGTTTTCGCCCTCGCTTAAAAATAAATTTACACTTTTCCTCCCAGCTAAATATTTCAATTTTACCCCTGGTAAAAAAATTACGATTTTGCCCCGTTTCAATTTACAGTTATGCCATTAGTTTTTTCCCTTAAAAATACGATTTTCCCATCAGTTCAAAATTATGTTTTTACCCCCACTTAAAAATAAATTTACGCTTTTGCTCCTGGCTAAAAGTTTCAATTTTTCCCTCGATTCAAAATTACGATTTTGCCCTGTATAAATTTATAGTTTTGCCATTAGTTTTTTTTTCTCACAGCCAAGTTACGATTTTACCCTCAACTTAACTTTACATTTTCCCCATCGTTTTTGTTTGTTTTGCTGGTGACATTACAATTTTGCCCCTAGTGTAAAATTACAGTCGTGTCGGCAACTTCCTGGCACTCCCCCGTTGGTCCATTTAGTTTAGAATTTATCCCCGAATTAAAATTATGATTTGACCCTCATTAAAAATTACGTTTTTTCCATCGTTTTAGTTTTTTTTACCAAAACTATAAAGGTTTTTTATTTTAATTGGTTTACTCGATTTGATTTTTTTTCGTCTCAAGAAGTTGCCTAACACTAGCTCATTGGTCCTGAAAATTACAGTTTTGCCCTGAGCCCAAAATTACGCCAAGCGTCAAGAAGCTGCAAGAAAAGACATCGAACGTGCTTTTGGTGTTTTAAAAAAAATGGGGCATCCTTGAACAACCGGCACGTGCGTTCACACCGAAGAGGTTGCGCCTTTGTATGTACGCTTGCATTTTGCTCCATAACATGATTATTGAAGACGAAGGTCGGGCGATTTGTGAGTATGATGAGAATGAATCTTACGGGAATACTGTCCCGGTAGATCCGACGCAACAGGATTTAAACTCGTTCGCGCTAACCAACGACTTCGTGCATGCAAACCTTCAACAGGATTTGGTAGAACATATATGGAACAACGTAAACGTCGGGGACCGTGACGGAGACGAAGACGAGTAGTGTAATTTTTTATTTTTAGGAAATGTAATTTTTTTTTCGTAAATGTTTTTTTTTTTATTTTTAGGAAATGTAATTTTTTTTTATGTTATGAAATGAATTTATTTATGTTGTTTTATGTTGTATTTTTTAATTTTTATAAAGTTTTTATTAAGTTAATAAAAAAACTTAGGAAATTATAAAATACTAAGGTGGGGTAGCC